>APFE030217740.1:35104-52580 GCA_000404065.3 Pinus taeda | reverse complement strand
CAGTGACTTGTACCCAAAAATGGAACTAATCATATATGCAAGATCTACACCCAGTTGATTGAGGTAGCCATCAAAAATAGGAGGGTGCAGCACAGTGTCAGAGTTTGTAATGAACAATTGGTTGAGCTTTAAGATTTGTGCATCTATTAGTATCTTAGCTCCTTGGTTGATCAAGTCCATTAGAGACAAGGGGACCAATTTCTTTTGGGTCTTGAACTGCAGCATCTCTCTAATGGCCTCAGGGGTGATGTAGAATACCACTGCACCTGTAGGGTCAAGCACAGCCCTTTGCATGGGGTCATAGCAGACAGCACATAGATGGATTAGTCAGGGAACTGGTTGACCTGAGGGAGCTTGAATATTGGGAGGAAGGAATCCCAAATGCCTAGTATGTTTGTCCCATCCTTGTGTTTGGCCTTAAGCTCATTCAGTAGATGAAGGTGGAACTTGCATTTCGATGAGGAGTCCTCTGAGATTTGGTAGTCTAGGTCTGCCAAATCCTGCCACTCCAGCTCTCTCTGAGGGGCATTTAAGGGAGCAACATTGAGGGCAACTGGTGCAACTGGAGTCTCCATGGTTGTTGGATTCTGATTGGTGAATAAACTTCTGTTTCTTAGGTCGGAAGAGCACTTCCTGAGTGAAGAGGAAAATTGAGAATGCAAGGTAATCAGGGTAAGTCCACAGCAATTGAAATACTGTTTCGGTTCCTTGAGAAGGCAAGTTGTAGTGTCTGACAGACCTTTCTTGGTAATTGAGTGCAGGTTACGGGTTCTAGTTCATGACTGCGCAAACGAAGAATGCAGGTTCTTACTGAAAATTCAGTCTAAAAACGGCTCGGCTAGTGAAATTCGACTGTCAATTTTACAAGAGGGAGCTGGGTATGAGTAGTTTTCTAGTGAATTTTAAGCGTTTTCTGTGCTTAAAGTGTTTTTAGCATTTACAGAGAAAAACCAGGTTTTAGAGAGGTTTTTACGGACAAATACCTGGTAGATTGATGGCCTGGGTCAGAAAAGCTGGTGGTAGGCGTGCTGACGATCTCCTGATTGTTTCGAGCAGGTTGGTAGAATTTTCGTCGTGAAACGCATGCAGAGAGCGCAAAAATGTTTTTGCAAAAGGTGCAAAAAACGCACAATTTTTTACAAAATATGGCTTTTTCAGGTCATTGGCGCCTTTTTTAAATGACGTCAGCATGACGTCAGCAGGTGGGTCCGGTTTGGATGACATCAGCATGACGTCATCAGGTGACGTGGTGGCCTAAGACCGGTCCACGAAGGCGGTGAGGTGGCAGACAGGTGGACCAGTGATGGGCGGGGCGCACGGTCGTGGCGCTGAAATAGGCAGTAAGAGGACGCTGACATAGGCGGACAGGTGGCGCGATATCGGGCTACCTCTTATACAATGGGGAATTTGTTAGATGGGGCTCCGATGGATTCTAGAGGAGACGTGTGGACCCTGCATGACATCAGCGTCTGACAGATATCAGACGATATCTGTCAGACGTCGGGGCTGCTCCAAAATTCACGTCGACCGTCGGATTAAAGGGGCTCGATCGGACGGTTATCGGGTCAGCAATCTGCGCGAAGGATACGGTCATCGGGCGGGGATTTAAATAATAATTTTCTTGATATGTGCCCCCAGCAAGACCCTCAGGGATTTTTAATGTTTTTTCATCGGTCCGCTATGTATTTTCATAAATGTGAATAAAACCCAAAACTTAGGAAAACTGGGTTTTTGTGCATTTTTCTTTGTAATGTCACATATGCATTAGAACTTAGGATAAATGGTTTTTGATGAATTTTTTTATGACAAAAGAGGAAATTGGTCCCGACCTTAGGATAAGGCGGGGAAAGTGGGTTTTTTATGCATTTTTCGCTTTTGAGTGGGTATAAGGGTAAATGAGGGGTTTTTCCAAGGTTTTTAGGACAAAAATGAAGGGTTGAATGGGCCAACGAGTTCTGGGGAGATAAGAGGTTAGGCTTGGGTTCTTGAGCTTAACCAGGTGTTAATTCAATTCCCTAGTAGTGAACTATATGGCTATAACGCCAAGGAGGGGGTATTTATACAATGCTTAGGATTTATACACCATGGTGTTATAGTAGTAGGGAAAGGGAAGCATAGGGAGCTAGATAATAAAGGTTAGAGGTTAATATGGAGGGAGAAGGTAAATGAAGAGTGATATCAATAAGTTTTTTTGAAAACAAATTAGTTTAAAGAGTAGATCAAAATGAAAAGAACTTTACACAAGAAATGTGGCTTCTAAAGGCCATAAGAGCCAACATAAAACCTTGAATCTTTCTTATAAACACATCTTGTGAAGGGAGGTTAGTAATGAGTGATGAATCAGGAAAAAGGGAAGTTAGACATGCTTCATTATGTTGTTTTCCTTGTATTTGATTGGCAAAGTTTCAACTTGGAAAGAACATCACTTCTACAACCCCATCTACCTACCCAACTATTTTGCCTAGCATTTTTTGTTTCTTCTCGGAGGGTGCACTTGGACTTGCAGACCCTTTATGTGCCTTTTCTTTTCCATTGGCTTTTCCTTTGATTTTTCTATCTAGCACTACCCTTATTTCTTCCAAGGCCCCAGATTAAGCAGTTGGGAACCTTAGTTTCTCTACCTAACTACTGATCTGCCAAGATTAAAACAGTTTGGACAGATTTCTTTCTCTATTCTACAACAAAAATTGAAACATGGCATGATCCAGATTAGACTGTGGAATCCATCAACACTATAACCGGCATGAAGGCATGTACATACCTTGCTTTTCCTTGGAAATATGGGATCTTTGAGTCAGCAAAGCAGAGCATATTTGGCATTTGAATTTGCCAATCATGAAATATGAAACCTATTGGTATAGGTATCCAACACTGATCAACTCAATTTGATTTATTCTCAGTTGGTAACCTTGTATCAATGCATTAAAAATGCTCCTCAAACATCGATTGGTCCTTGAACTCAGAAATCCAGAACCCATGCAGATGTAGTAGTGGGCTCTATTTTATCTGGAAAAATAAAACAACTAGCCTGTAATATGGGCCAATGGAACATATATTCTAGTTCCCTAGCTTATCATCCAACTACACAAACTCCTTATGCCTTTGTTCCCACGTCCGAGGTAAATTCTATTCAATCCACCTTTGATAAGAATCCTTAGAAACCAAGAGGGAAAAAGAAAAAGAATATGTCCAAAACTTTAGTTGAGGAAAAAGGGGCATCAAAAATCCAAGACAACATTGGGAGTGGAACAAAAGGGAATAGGAAGAAGAAGAATCACTTTCCCTACAATATTTGTGGGGATGATCTTCTTACTAATGAGTGCCCCTAGATGGATGAGATTCATTGATATTTCTCACAACAACCTGCTCGTCAACCAACTTCCTTGAAAAATCCATTTATGGCCCATCAACAAAACATGGTCGCAAATAATCTCCCATCTTAGGAAGGAGGGAGTAGGGGAAGCTCTTCTAATGCCTCATCTTCAACACAAGATATCTTTATCATTAAGTCAAGCATCCATTTACAAACTAGAGCTCATAATTATGAGAATTATGAGAGCAGTTCTTTTACCTCGGAGCCCGTGAACCAACCTACACTAGATGGTCAACTTCATTTCGATAATACATCATTGAACATCATGTCACTCCCACCTAAGGGTTCCCTTCGAAATACTATGCAAAACCTCAATGTGAAGGCCACTCCTAATTATAATATTGTTGATGATCTAGCCCAAGCTATAGTAGCTATGTCTACATTAGAAGGGTTGCAATGTTTCCCAACATAACACAAGGCACTATTATCTGCAATCGGTAGGGTGGATCCCTTAAAGGAAACATTATAACCTTTGATCCATCATTATGAAAGCCCTGTCTCCCACATCATCTTGCCTTCCAAATAATGGTCCATGATTTTGGGCAACGTGTTCATAGGACATTTTTGGACGAGGAGGCATCGACTTGTATAATGTCATTGAAGTGCTCAAAATATCTCAGTTCTGCCACTTTATCTACACCAAAATTAGCCTTGAAAGCCTTTGGAGGGAACACCTTGCAACCTCAAGGGTTATTTTTAGCTTTACCATTGAGTTAGGAGGAAAACTATCTTTTTTGCTTTCAAGTTCATTGATGCACCATTAGATTATAACCTTCTTCTTGGGTGAAGTTGGTTCTACGCTACGCCTATTGTCGTGATATCAATGTTATCTATCATGATGTTTCCCCATGAGGTTAAAATAGTCTATTGACCACTTAGAATTTTGCAAGCTCGATCTTCAATTTCATTATAGTCATCCAATCCCCTTTATAGGAAATTCCACCACTCTTGCAAAGAGTATTGTGGTAGGAATGTTCAAATACTCCTCCTTAATGGGCACATTCTCACTCCTACTTCCCTATTTTTCAAAACCTATAAATTGCATCAATATGATCACCTCCATGTCATATGATCCGAATGGGTCTAGTGATCCTTGGATTATTTTTCTCTTTGAGAGTTTTGTGTGTTTAGTGAAACTTGTTTCTTCAAACATGACACAAGTTCTTCCCATGATGTTGAACTTACTTCTTCCTCCACTGGATATGATTCCAATGGGTCCACCAACCATGATATCAACCATTATTTTGAGGAATTTGGCATGTTTAGTGAAATGACACCACCTAAATTTGCGTCGAGTTCTTCCCAAGATTTCAAACTCAGTTATCCTCTTTTCTCTTTCACTCTTGATAGTCCCCTTTACCCATCGATCATCCCATCAAGCCCTCCCCATAATGTTGCATTTGATTCTTTCCCTCCACTTATCACTTATTCTTGTTTCTATGCCTATTCTTCCAACCCGAGGAAGACATCTTTATATTTGATCTATCTTAGGAGGATCCATCTCATCCTTTATTGTTTTCCCCTTGGTCAAAACTATGGAATGGTGACTTTCTCACCTTCGATTATTTGTACAATGTCTATTGAGTGCAAGATCCTACTACCACCCATGATGTGCGCTTTGACTAGAATATTGCATACTTTTCTTCTAATACCCCCATTAACACTTAGAATCTTGGGGTTGTTGATGAATTTGCGATCAGAGTGGATTTCCATCGTGATCATATTTCTCTTTACACTGCTCTGTATCTGGTTGTCAACAAAAATTTTCCACCTTTCCATGAAGTGATGCTTGGCCTCAATCCACAACTTTTCATACATTCATGCCATAGGAGCTAGTGTCATGCATCCCCCACCCAGGTCTATAACGTCATTCCCATCATCAAACACAATGGTGTCCATCATGTCTTGGTAGACTTTAGACTTTATGCTTGACTGAAGACTCTCCGTCCTGTTGATTACGTCATTCTGAAGGCCCATGTTGGGTTTCTCTTAGGACCATAATATGTCTAGTTTTCTAAGCATAGTGCCCTATACATATGTATGTAATATGCTTTATTTTTACTTTTTCTACATGTGTGTCACATTTTGGTTCCCTTCTTACTATGTTTGATACTTTTTTTTACAAATTCCTATGTCCTTTTTGATCCATGTCAACTATGTTGATGGCACCAACCATAGTTCCTAAAACATTGGTTCCACTACTTGGGTTCCATTTACACCCATTAATGAACTTTTGAGTTTAGGGGGAATCTTTCTTAGTCCTGCCACCAACAATATTGTGGAATACCGTGCTGAGGCCATAACTATAGGATTTTGTCAATTGGTGGTTAATATGGATTCTCATATCATAGTATCATAGTTGAATCATGTCTATCATGTTCGAAATACGATATTATTTTGTCACTTCTTAATGGTACGTTTTCTTGAACGTTGATTTGATTACATTATTTATCAACATGTCCCTAGAAATGCTAATACTTTTGTTGATTCATTGGATAACTATGTGTTGGAATGGCTATAATCAAGATAAATAAACACACATGTACATAAATAAAAAAATGTGACCATTGTATGTCATTCATACATCCATAAGCAAAAGATTGAAACTCATATGTAAATATGTAGAAGTTGGTTTACATACATCATCATCATCATAATATCAAAAACCAATATAGTGTCAGAATTCGGCTCATAAGCCCAGGCTCATAATCTAGTTACATTAGCACTAATGTCCATATGAAAAATTACCCATAGGAGGTACATATCAGAATCCTATCACTACTCATCATATGAGTCATGGTGTATTCGATAACACATTGCCTTCCTGGTCACTTGTCAAAGAAGACGTCCCATCTTGCTAGGAAAACCAATAGTGTGACATTGCATATGTCTTGGAATCTCATCTAGTGAGGTCAACAATACTCCCATTGTAAACCCCTCCAAGTTTCAATGCACTTTCCTTAGTTTGTTACGGTTTGAGTCTTCTTCCTCATCTGTCTCCTCCTAGGTCTCCTATGGCTCCACCGCTCTCACTACTTTTCGATCATAAGGAGATCCACTTTCAGGTCTCTATGATGTGACATATGTGTCATTCATGCATGTTAATGATTAGTATGC
Source organism: Pinus taeda (assembly GCA_000404065.3). Classification (NCBI taxonomy): domain Eukaryota; kingdom Viridiplantae; phylum Streptophyta; class Pinopsida; order Pinales; family Pinaceae; genus Pinus; species Pinus taeda. Next base: position 46,090 of record APFE030217740.1, on the reverse strand, counting down.
TCTACTGTAACAAAAACACAAAAAAATTTAAAACTTTATAAAACACATTTCACTTACCCATGGGACCCCAATACTCACCAAGGGGAAGCATCAAGTTAGGATCATGATGAAAAGCTACTCCTGCATATGCATAATCATCAATCTATATTAAATGTATATCTAACCATACAAATTAATTCTCGTTGTATGCTTGAACGGCTATAATGTCTCCTGACCTTGATAGTAACTCAATACTCGCTCAAAGAAGAATGATACTATGATGTTGCCATAACCAAATATCCAACTACTATGTCTACTTGAATTTGGGAAGCCAGATGGGGACTCGTTGTGTTGGCCACACAAGTCAAAGTGTAGAGGATGCTACGTAGCGGAAGGTCTATCACTTATTTTATAGAGAGATTCCCACCTTCTTTTTAGGCAATGGGAGAGAAATATGTATTCATCCACTCCTCTACAAATCTATCTCCCACCAACTTTACTCCAGATGCCCTTATTGAGACAAAGCGTTGAATGCACTCGAGCTTGGTAAGGGGGTCTCCACATCCAAAAAATTCAAGGAAATTCATCAAAATCACTATCAAATGAAATGCAAGGATATAAGGACTAACTTGGTGGTGACATGATCCGATTTTGTGGCCTGTAGCTTTTGAGATCTGAAAAATATGAGTTGGTAAAATAAGGTTTATTCCAACTTTTTCTCCAAATGAAGTAAAAAATGAGCCCTAGTCAAAATCTCCTTTTTCCTATTGGGAATATGGACCTATTATGTATCCTTTTTAATTTTTATCACGTGTCTTTTGTCAAAATTTTAATTCTTGGAAATATTCTTCCATGTTTTCCTTATTATTTCTTGCTACTAACGAGTATGTGAAGGTATTTTGACTTAGATATTGAACAAGTTTTCTGAGATGTCATTCTTTTTCATCATTTCTCTGAGGTATATCCATGAAAATATCATATAGTACTAGGATTCACAAGCCTTGTGATTGCATTGTTGGCTTTTTCCATCTCTGTTTCGATTGCCTTAGTGTCCAACACAGTAGGTTGTGACATTAACCACTCCTTTTCACACATCGTAACTTATGCGGTAGAACCTACCCTCCATGGGAATTCTATAATAACACATAATTTTTATTTTGGTGTCATTGTTATAGTTATCTGTAGGTTGTAATCCCACCATGACAACGAAATTGAGCCTCATGCCTCTCTTTGTCTAACATTTTTGGCTGTCATCCTATAGGGGGTCTCCAGACTTTTACCATGTTTCTTTACAGTTTCCGTTGCTCATGATCCTTAATGTCTTGCTAAATGCTATACTACCGATTATTTTCCTCATTTCACTCACCATATTTTCAACTATACTTGACCTCTTACCACTACATTAGCCTTGCTTCCATCTCTCAACCTTCCATCATATTTTAGAGATATTGCTATGATGAGTGGATTTCCATTGCTAGACACTTTGCCTCTGCTTCCTTCTTTTCTTAGGTCGGTTAAATCATCACCCCTCATAACAAGATGCATACCATTATACCACACATCTATCTGGAACAAGCTTCCTTTTGGCCTCCTTTTCATGATTGTTAAATAATGAAAATCCTGATCTCCTTTTCCAATATCTTTGTGCTCTTTAAATCTATATGAAAATGCCAAGTCCATTTTGGTCTTCTTTCCATGACTTGTTAAACTCATGAAAATCCAAGCTTCTTTTGCTACCATATTTTCATACTCATAAAACCTATATAAATACATCAAGTTCCTTCCATAATTCCTGCTCATTAGGTAAATTAACAATCGATGAGTGGTATCTTTTCCATTCTCAAGTTCGTTAATCCATGAGAAGGTCACGAGTGTAATTGATGCAAGGTTACCCCTACACATACCCACAGTATGGATAAATATGCATAATCCATCGTCCTAGGAATTTAACTATCAATGTAGTCAAATCTTCATCCATATATAATGGTTAAGGCCCTCTCTATCCACAGTTCCTTTGTATCAGAACCAATCACCCCACCAAATCCTCCTATCGAGACTGTAAAACCTTTCTCTGCTTTCCGTACAGACTCTGCACAGTCCTCGAGGTTTAACCTCATTGCATTCACTATTTCTCATTTCATAGGTCCTTAACATGCATATGCCTCGTCAACCCTTCGACTTCGATCTCCTGACTATCAGAATCATTATCTCCAAGTTTAAGCCTTAAAAGACTTGCCGCCACTCTTTAACATAATACAAAGGGAATACATGGAATTTCCACTTTGCACATATATTCTAGAATTTAAATTATATAGGACCAAATCTATATATCAATGGGTCCAATTCATCGCTAGCTCTTCACCGCGTCACTCCTCTGATCTCTAAAACTCCTAATGCCCAATCGTTGATAAATCCCGACGCCGATCGTCAATATATCTCTATCGGTGGTATCGCAACTTCACCAATCGCTCCTTTACACTTCCAACCACTGATATGCGATTTAAATCATCACCGTTGATCTAGCCATGATCCAATGGTCCACGATTAATCACGCTCATTCATTACAATTCTCCAAGCCTCGGTCACGACTCAATCTCAGCCGTTGATCTTCCAGATCTAACGGTTGCTGAGCGTTATTATTGGGTTCTTTCATTTGCCTATTTATTTCGTTTCTTTGTCATTTTCTACAAGTTTCGATGATTTCCGGGTTTTCTTTAATGGTTCCACTCCTTATTGTTTTCACTACGCGGCTCCTTTTAGATTATCCTCTTAAGCTCCTTTTATCTATATCATTCCATATCCTTTCTTGATCCTTCAATGGATTCAAATATCTATTACGAACTCGGGTTCATTCCTCTCCTTTGTAATTCACTTAATTCTATCTCAGCCAACTTCACTTCGTTGTTCTACTCGAACAGTCCTCAATTTCTCCTCTGCGCATCCTTACGAGTTCTACCTACAATCCTATTACAGAGCCTCCAAATCATACATAACCCAACACTCGAACATGCATTCCACTCGGAATTGAGATAAATATATTAATAATATAAACAATGATTACATAATCGAGCCTCTATGTCTTACACATGCCTGATTTTCTACGATTAGTGGCCTCTATTTACATTCTTCCCATAGGCTCAAAACCACTCCAAAATATCTAACCTCTCAAACATCTACCAATCTAACCTCTGTCTCTGCCTTTTAGGCTTACATTTATACAAAGGAACATCAAAACCAATTCCGGTTTAGATCCATGAATTCCTTAACAAATTCCTAAATCTCCTCCTTGTTCCTAAAACTCCTCTCTAATCCCTAAATCCATGAACTGACTCCTAATCTAGGATTTACAATCAATTCTCAAATCCCTCAATCTCTCAACTATCCTAAATCCCTCATGTTCTCCTATATTCGATAACATTTACAAATATGCCTCACAATATTCAATTAATTCCCTATTCTATCTTCTCTCATTAAAACCCCTCAAAACATTAATAATTATATTAAATTCACTCTTAGGAAACCAACTTCCTTGAAAACACAATACCCCTATGTCTAGGAATACAATGGTTCTTCTTGGGCTGGATGCTTCTACATCAGACTCCCAAAGTTGAAATTTCTATGATCTCCTGATCATGTGTCTTCATAAGTTGATTGAAAAAGTCCTCCAGGGTCCTAAACTTTAGTTTGTAACTGCCCAAATGCTTTGTTCCTCTACTATTGCTGTACTTTTGTTGTTTTCTACTCTATTTTCTTCTTCTTGTCAATCAAATTCATACTCTAATTGATCATCCTTTCTGTTGTTGTTAATCTTCTCCATATGGACTGCTTCATCATTAATTGCCATATTTCTTCAATCTTTGTTTCCAGCACATCCTTGAAATGGTCGATATTTTGCTTCTTACTTCTTCCTCTTTCTCTTTGCTTTAGGTTTTTGTTTTTGTCAACTAATTATTTAAATTGTTGTAGGTTAATTTTGCGTACTTTGACTCCTATGACGACTCTTATTTTTCTTGCTCCAACCTTTAGTTTGCTTGCTTTGCTGTCTGTTATGCTAAATCTTGCTTTGCTTGCTGCCTCCCTATCATACTTACCCTCTCTCATGATTGAATCATGATTGTTTAGCACTCTTTCCAGTAAATTAACTTCTCTATTCTATGGATTAGATTCTTCCATAGACTCTTCTTCTTTCAGCTTTATTTGGATGTTCACTTGTGCCAAATATCCTCCAACATTTGAAACTAAACATGCACACTCAAAACACTTGTTAAAATTAAAAACATAAGGCTTCTATGCCTTATCTCCCTCTAGCAACACATCAATATGCTGCTCTGATTTCCCCCCTTTATCAACACATCAATATGCTAATTTGAATTCCCCACAAAATTCATGAGACTATCAGCTAGTCTCTCCTACATACCATCTGCTTCTATGATGTCTTTCTACTCTTGTCCACTGTAGTAAACTCCTTCCTCTGCAATCACACTATCATACTCTGACTTATCTAACAAATACTCTAGCAATTCGAGTTCTCTATGACACTTCATAAGTACTTCATCATTACTTATGTTTCCTGCATTTATACACAAATTATCAATCTAGAATTTACAAGGTTCAAGGTCTCAATTGTTGCTTTACATATCAGCTCTTCAGATTGAATTTCATCTCCTTCCACCATAAATTTTTCCCGTGTTGTCACAGTTTCAAACATCAATACATTATTAAGTTCTCTCTGCTACAATAAATCACTGCTTTTCTTATTTAAGAGATGTTCTCCATCCTCCTTTACTTCAGAACTTTTATCTTCTGAAAGATATTCTCCCATACTTCTGACAACTTTAAAAGATTGCTTATCCTCTACAAAACCTGTAATTACATCAAAATTATTAGATTCATCAATACAAGGTTTTGCCTTTTCCTGCTGGTCTACATTTGTCCAACAGTTTAGGAAGTCATCAATAATTCCTTCCTCTTCACCCAGAACTTCACCCTGCTCTGGTTCACAAATAGACACTTCCATTTCCATTTCAACTTCTTTGAGTTCTTCAGATCTCAATTGAACATCCAGTACCTGTTCAAGCTTCATTAGCTCCTCTGCTAATTGCATATTCATCTGATGATTCCTCTTTGCTTGTAACCTTCTCTGTAATTTATACAATTTATGCCACCTCACTGGCTTTCTCTTCAAGACCCAACCTTGTCTTTGGTTCTCCTTGAGCAGCATTACTAACAAATCGAGGTTTCCTCTTATCTCAGCTATTTCCTTATCAATCTCTGCTTGACTCATCCATTCCATATGGATTGTTTGAGCATCCTTTTCCTTCATCTTGTAGCTTTCTTCTGAACCTTCCATATGACTTTCCATAGCCATCTCTTCAATGTGAGCTTCTACACCTGCAACTAATCAAATTCTTCTAAGTTGATCTCTCACCAAGCTTCTCCTCTGCCTAGTCTCCAAGTCCTCTTTATTTAGAACTTGCACTGAGCAATCTTGCTCTCTCTTTCTCTCTCGTTGCTCCACTCACTACTCTTAAGGATTCCTTTGTCCCTATCTATTCCAAGCCTCAGCTGGAATAAGGTTATGCTACAATTCTAAGAACTTCTAAAAGTTCTTCCTATAGTCTCACTACTGTAGTCCTGTGCCAAACTTGCATTCTTTCAACTGCTGCTACTTAAGCCAAATATCATTCCCAAGCTTTCAAAAGCTTGATTCTCAATTTCCTGTTGAGAATACTCTTATCCTCTTCATCCAACCTTCAATTGGATTCTTCAGGTTCACTGTTGATGCATGGATTCACAAGCAGTCTCCATCCATTCTTCACATTCGAGTGAATCTTCATCCTCCTCAAGAAAACAAACATCATTGTGTTTTCTTTATGCTGCTACCTGTGCATTGGTATAAAAACACACATTCTTCAATCTTCAATCAAATTAAAACAAATATGTCATCTCACCTTCAAGATCTTGTGAATGATATTGTTCCACCATTTTCTACCCTTTGAACGGATTTTCCTCTATCTTTTGCATCTGCAAATTCTGCTATACACCATCTCTGCGTGCCTACTATCTATCAGATTAAAATCTGATCCTTCCTCATTGCCTACATAACCTCTTTAACACATAACTCTATTTTCAATTCTTTCACATAGAATTTCTTTGCACTGTATAGCCCAACTGGTTTTAATTACAATTCTACTCTGCTATCAATTGTTTCAACCAGAGTTACGCTCTGATAACAAATGACGCAGGGTTACCCTTGCACATACCCACAGTATGCATAATATGCATAATCCATCGTCCTAGGAATTTAACTATCAATGTAGTCAAATATTCATCCATATATAATGGTTAAGGCCCTCTCTATCCACAGTTCCTTTGTATCGGAACCAATCACCCCGCCAAATCCTCCTAGCGGGACTGTAAAACCTTTCTCCTCTTTCCGTACAGACTCTGCACAGTCCCCGAGGTTTAACCTCATCATAATCGCTATTGCTCCTTTCATAGGTCCTTAACATGCATATGCCTCGTCAACCCTCCAACTCCGATCTCCTGACTATTGAAATCATTATCTCTACATTTAAGCCTTAAAAGACTTACCACCACTCTTTAACATAATACAAAGGAATACATGGAATTTCTGCTCTGCACATATATTCTGGACTTTAAATTATATAGGCCCAAATCTATATATTGTTGGGTCCAGTTCATCACTGACTCTCCACCGTGTCACTCCTCCGATCTCCAAAACTCCCGATGCCTGATCGTCGATAAATCCTGACACCGATCATTGATATATCACTATTGGCGATATCGCAACTTTTACAATCGCTCCTTTGCACTTCTGATCGACAATATGTGATTTAAATCATGATCGTTGATCTAGCCATGATCCAACAATCCACGATTAATTGAGCTCATTCATTACAATTCTCCAAGCCTTGGTCGTGACTCAATCTCAGTCGTTGATCTTCCAGATCTAACGGTTGCTGAGCATTATTACTGGGTTCCTTCATTTACCTATTTATTTCATTTAATGTCATTTTCTACGAGTTTTGATGATTTCTGGGTTTTCTTTAATGGTTCCACTCCTTGTTGTTTTCGCCGCACGACTCCTTTTAGATTATCCTCTTAAGCTCCTTTTATCTATATCATTCCATATCCTTTCTTGATCCTTCAATTGATTTGAAGATCTATTACGAACTCGGGTTCATTCCTCTCCTCTGTAATTCACTTAATTCTATCTCAGCGAACTTCACTTCGTTGTTCTACTCGAACAGTTCTCAATTTCTCCTCTGTGCATCCTTACGAGTTCTACCTACAATCCTATTACAAAGCCTCCAAATCATACATAACCCAACACTCGAACACGCATTCCACTCAGAATTGAGATAAATATATTAATAATATAAACAATGATTACATAACCGAGCCTCTATGTCTCGCACAGGCCTGATTTTCTACGATTAGTGGCCTCTATTTACATTCTACCCGTAGGCTCAAAACCACTCCAAAATATCTAACCTCTCAAACATCTACCTATCTAACCTCTGTCTCTACCTTTTAGGCTTACATTTATACAAAGGAACATCAAAACCAATTTCGGTTTAGATCCATGAATTCCTTAACAAAATTACTAAATCTCCTCCTTGTTCCTAAAACTCCTCTCTAGTCCCTAAATCCATGAATTGACTCCTAATCTAGGATTTACAATCAATTCTCAAATCCCTCAATCTCTCAACTATCCTAAATCCCTCATGTTCTCCTATATTCGATAACATTTACAAATATGCCTCACAATATTCAATTAATTCCCTATTCTAGCTTCTCTCATTAAAAACCATCAAAACATTAATAATTACATTAAATTCACTCTTAGGAAACCGACTTCCTTGAAAACACAATACCCCTATGTCTATTAGAACACAATGGTTCTTCTTGGGCTGAATGCTCCTGCATCAGTAATTTTATCTTTTTTTGGCCTTGATATAAACTTCTGAAAAAAGGAACATATTGTGCTTACTTGTGTTCTATTGTTTTCTCATTAAACTATGAAGGGGTTGACACACTATATAAAAATGTGGGGGTAATATTTTTACTATTATGTCTTTGTCTTGGTATTTGTATGTCACCATTGAACATGGAACTTGTTCAAGTCACACTCTTATAGTTGGTTTTTGTCATAATTTTGAAGCACACCTTCATCTTGAGTCAAGTCACTTTGTTGCATGAATCAATATCTCACTCAATTGGTTAACCTTTCAATCTATAGGCTTTGGTGATGCCTCTTATGTCACCATCTTGTCGGTCAATATTTTTTAGTCCCTGTTGCCAAGTTCACTATTGTATCATGCCATTACATGTTCAAGAGAAGTCTTAGTCAAGAGTCAGCCATCTTCACGTATCATTGTAACCTTTTCGTCAACCATCCCTATCTTAGTTGCACATCACTTCTTCATTTCTTATCATCAAATACCTTATATTGGTGTCAATTTTGTGTCAATGATGCGGGATACCATAAGGCCCTCCTTCGATGTTTTTCCTCCTATCAACTTCAATACCTTATCTGAGATATATAAACAATATAATACCTTAGAGGTTGTAGTCATTAGTGGCAATTTTCCTTGTGGTTTGCATCGAGTTTTCATCATTGGACCATGTTGACCAATTTTGCAGAGTGCTCCACTTCAACTCTCTCATTTTCATTGTGTAGAATGTACTGGGTACCTTGTGAACCATTTCATAATTGATGGTATTCCTCACATCTGTTAACAAGATCCATCAATGCCTTGTAATCAAACAGTCTCCCTGTATGTTAGACATCAACTCATTCATTCGCATGTAGTAGAGTCATACCATTAGGGTGTGTGTCGAAGACCTTGGGGCATTGAGGTTACTTCACCCATGATCATTTCATTCCCTAAGTTGTGATTGGAGAAGATATTATGTACTTTGATGGATATCACTGGGGGAACTCACATCAGTGCCCAACCCTACTGATAGCTACTATGCCAGAGATCTACATTGTATCATAACTAGTCCTTAATGACATCATTCCACAGTGTGTTGTCTGGGGAGCTATGCTCTATTTTGTCAATACTGAGTATGTGTATTCCTACCTCGGGGATGTACTTATTTATGTATATGATTATACTTTTGAGTTTCTACAATTCTCTTGTGTGCGATATCTTCTTTCCTTACTGGTCCATTCTTATTGTAATGTATTTTGGCCATTAGATTCTCTTTTTACCTCATACATTAGGGGGCGTCTATTATAGCTCAAAGATCCACCCCCTGGGGTCAAGAAGACAACCACATCCTTTTCCAAGATAGAGGATCAATTTGTGATTGGTGAAACATAAAAAAAACAAGTGTTTTGAGGGATCAACACTCTTGCCAAGTGGTAGGGACCGAACCAGAAGGCACAATAATGCTCCATCCTAGCATAACATTCTAACCAACATTGGCATGTATCCTATTTCTTAATCACAAATTTGCAAAAAATGTTTTCCTTGTCAAAATTTTATTTTTTTATTAGCTAGGATTTCTGACAAGGATTTAAAAGTATTATTTTTTATTATTAAGAAGTGATGTCGATTAATTGACAGAACAAGATTTAGCTAGAAATGGACAAAAAAGAGAATTTTTTGGCACATCTTGTAGAAAACTATAGTTTTCCTCTGACAAATAGGTTGAACATGAGTTATCCAAACAATTTTCTTAAACCATGTTGAGTTAAGCTAGAGGAAGCTGAAAATTTCTATAAATATCTACCACCAGGAACACTCTTCCCAGAGAAAATACGACAACAAGAAATATATTTAATTGAGATAGTAGCTAAGAACAGGGTGGCATAGTTAACCAATAGTTGGTCCTGAAATTAAGAAATTTGATTGATGTTGAAATCATTCACTATCTATCATATGATGGGTAACTTCAAAAATTTCATTTAAGGATTGATTGAGAAAATTCCTTCCCCTTTTGTTAAGCTCATAGGCTAAATCATCCAAACAAACCGTTGAAGCTATCCCCGAATAGATTGTAGTTACTTGTTCAAACTAAAATCGGAACTATAATTGGGATTAGGAACTGGATAAGAGATATCAACTTCAATTTAAAATTCTGGTAAGTTTTTCTGGCATTCACATAATATTCATCGAGTTTAACAATGTTTCACTCTAAATTCTTGCTCTACGTTTTGTGGTGACTTTTAGCTGGTAATTTCCTCATTATCTATAGACATCCCTTTCCCATTGATGTCTAGATATTCACTCCCTTTAAATTGATCATACTATACATTTTATTCATCAACTAATTCATACATTATAAGCAACATTTTCATAATTGAAAAGAATGGCTAAAATCCTATGGTTGTTATGAAAAAACAAAGAGTAAAACTATAAAAATGGGCTTAGAAAAATGCCTTCCATGAGCTTTATAGAGGCATTTTTAAAAAAATATAGAATATATTTGGAGGTGTATATATATATTATATATATATATATATTATATATTTTACATAAAATCATTAGTAATTTTGAGAACTCATTATAAGTTGTTTGTAGGAATGTTCTCAAAATTGGTATTTCTAAGTTTTTAAGTGAATTTGACTAGTTCAATAAAACGCATGGCCAACCCTAATTCTTTAGTATTTTTTAGTGTCTTGATATGAAATGATTTTTCTTTTAATTTTACATATTTGTTTACATTTAGTTTTCTAATTTTGGATTTAAAAACTCCTACTATGTAAATACACGACAAGACTACCTTCTAAATGTGAAATGTCCACTTACTTGACCAAAATGCAAGTTTGAGTTCCATCCTTGGGTATTTTTAAATTCTTTCAATTGTAGAGAATATGTTTCTTCCTCCCATGGTCTCGAACAAGTCCATATTTTATTGCTTCATTAACATCTAATATTTTGAATAGGACTCTTAACTTCTCTTGACCTTATTCTTTATAGTATATAATATATTTGATCTAAACCTTATTAGTATTTAATATTATTTATA
>APFE030217740.1:2134-35084 GCA_000404065.3 Pinus taeda | reverse complement strand
GTTTTAATCTTCCCCCCTTACTAATTTTCTTAACAACATATTACTATTATTTACCATAACAACTAATTTATAACTAAATTTAGAATAACTAAATCTGGAAAATTAAAAAAATTATAACTAAAATTAGAATATCAAATAATTACATTCTAACTTTTTAGAATTTCTATTTACTTGTTTAACTAATCTCCGAAGACTATTTCTCAATAGCTAGCTTTTCAATGGCTGACCTTGTGCAATGATGCATCCCTGCTATTTATTCTTAAAGATTGTATCATTTTTTCACCTTGTCCTGAGGATGAACCACATTAGTTTGTTCGAAACGTCGGCCCAATCCTAATGATGTGAATTAATCTAAAAGATATTTATCTACAATTGTGGATCACAAAAGTCTTAAATCTAACAAGTCCCATATTTGTCTTATAACATTTGCGATAATTCCATAACTTTATAGATTTGTCTTATGCGAGCCACAAGGTTTTATAGACATATTTTTTAAAGCATAAGAACAACATATATATATATATATTATATATAATAATATATATATTATATATATTATAACAAAAAACCTCCTTTCGAATCTTGAAACTCTAAGTTGTCTGCAACATTGTTTTCAAAAATGGTATTCCTCAAATTTTAATTGAATTTGGCTAATTTAGTAAAATGCACGCCCAACCCTCATTCTTGAGAATTTTTGAGTGATTTCGATAAGAACTGTTTTTTCTTTTAATTTGGCACATTCATTTACTTTTAGTTTTCTAAATTTTGGATTTAAAAAATCATGATGTGTAAATACACTACAAAGTTACCTTCTAAATGTGAAATGGCCGCGTAGTTGACCAAAATGCAGGCCTAAGTACTAAGGTATTTACAAGTGCTTACAGTTGTAGATAATATGTTTCTTCCTTCCATGGTCTTAACAAAGTCCAAATTTATTTTGCATAAAGTTGATAACTTTATAGATTTGTCTTATAACTATAAAAATGGGTTTATAAAACTACCAACCACGAGTATTATAGAGGCAATTTTTAAAACATAAGGGCAAATACCTAGAGGTATTTAAATATTTGACAAAAACCTCCTTCATGATTCTGAAACTCTTTTTAAGTTGTCTGCAACGATTTTCTGAAAACTGGTATTTCTCAAATTTTAACTGAATTTGACTAGTTCAGTGAAATGCACTCCCCACCCTCATTCTTGAGTATTTTTGAGTGATTTTGATTGGAAATTATTTTTCTTTTAATTTGACACATTAGTTTGATTTTAGTTTTTTAATTTTGGGTTAAATAAACCCTGATTCGTAAATACACTACAAGGTTAACTTCTAAATGTGAAATGCCCTCTTAGGTTAACTTCTTCCTCTCATGGTCTCAAACAAGTCCAAATTTGTCTCATAAAATTTGTCTCTCTAAGTTGTCTGCAACATTTCCCAACCCTCATTCTTGAGTATTTTTGAGTGATTTTGATAGGAAATGATTTTTATTATAATTTGACACGCTCGTTTACTTTTAGTTTTCTAATTTTGGATTTAAAAAATCCAATTGTATAAATACACTACAAGGTTACCTTCTAAATGTGATATTCCCACTTAGTTGACCAATATGCAGGCCCAAGCTCGTTTACTTTTAGTTTTCTAATTTTGGATTTAAAAAATCCAATTGTATAAATACACTACAAGGTTACCTTCTAAATGTGATATTCCCACTTAGTTGACCAATATGCAGGCCCAAGTTCTGTCCTTGGGTATTTTTAAGTCCTTTCAGTTGTAGAGAATATGTTTCTTTCTCCCATGGTCTTAAACAAGTCCAAATTTGTCTTATAAAATTTGCAGGAAGCCCACAACTTTATAGATTTGTATTATAAATATAAGAATAGGTTTAGAAAAATGCCATCCACCAGCTTTATAGAGACATTTTTTAAAATAGAAGAGCATATACTTGGAGGTGTATATATGTTTGAAAAAAAAATCCTTTAGAATCTTGAAACTCTTTCTAAGTTTTCGGTCACAATGTTCTCAAAATTGGTATTCCTCAATTTTTAACTGAACTTTACTAGTTCAGTAAAATGCATGCCCAATTCTCATTCTTGAATATTTTTGAGTGATTTTGATATGAAATGTTTTTTTCATTTAATTTGACACTTTTGTTTACTTATGGTTTCCTAATTTTGGATATAAAAAATCAATAGAGGAATGTTATCTCCCAATGTGTACCTCTCCCATTCCGAAATCCATTTACTATAATCATTTCATAAGAGAGGATGACTTGCATTTTTATTAAACTAAGCAGAGATCTCATGAATACAAGACAACCCTTAGGTGTTTTTGCTCAACATGCAACGTTTTAGCTTAGATTGAAAAACCAGGCGTATAATGAGGTGGAAAATAGTAGAACACACCAATTGCAGCTAAAATCACTCAGAAAGAAGGAAGAATGAGGGTATTGCTTGCATTTTTCTAAGCTAGGTAAAACTGGGTTAATAACTAAGAAATTGTAATTTTTCCAAATCAATTGCAAGAAATTGGCATAGAATTTGAGGAATGTGAAAGAGGATTTTGTAAAAAATACATCTATATTCAACCTCGTAGGATTATTTCCAACTAATGACATATGTATAGTCTTCGACGGGCATTTTTCGAAGCCCAATTTTGTACATTTTCCCTATGTTCTTGACATGACAATTCAAGAACATAAGTCATTAGTTTTGAATTTTTACCAAGAGACTCACAAACTGTGCACACGTTTTTTTCATTAAAATATGATTTTTCAATTTGTGCATGCATTTTGTATGTTTATGGAAGCCTTGCATTTTACACTAAATGTCCATCATAGTAAAAATTGTTAAAAATGCACTTTTCATACATCCATTGTGAGAAAATGAGAGAAGGTTATCAAAATCAACAGAGGAATGGTCTTTCCCAATGTGTACTTATCACATTACCAAATACATTTACTATAGTTATTTCATAACAAGGATGATGTGCATTTTAATTACACTAAGGTGACATTTCATGAATGTAAGACAATCCTTAGGTGTTTTTGCTCAACAGTCACCTTTTTAGCCCAAATTGAAAAACTAAGTGTATTGTGGTGGAAAATAGTAGTACACACCATTTGAAACAAAAATCACACATAAAGAAGGAAGAATGAGGGTATGGTGGGAATTTTTTCGAGCTGAGTAAAATTGGGTAAAAAACTAAATGATTGTCATTTTGTCAAATCAATAGCAAGAAATTGACACATAATTTGAGGAATGTTAGAGAGGGTTTTGTCAAAAATACATTTGTCTTCATCTCCACCGGCTCATTTCCAATTAATGACATCTGTATAGTCTTCCAAAAGCATTTTCCTAAGTCCATTTTTGTACATTTGCACTTTGTTCTTGACAAAACAATTCAAGAACTTAAGTAATTAGTTTTGAATTTTGACCAATTAGACTTACAAATTGTGCACATGTGTAATTAAATTATTGATTCAAACCAGGTGTTTAATAAGGTGGAAAATAGTAGAAGACATCGTTTATAAATGAAATCACTTAGAAAGAAGGAAGAATGAGGGTATGGCAACAATTTTTCTAAGATGGGTCACAAAATTTGAGGAATGTGAAAGAGGTTTTGTCACAAATGAATTTGTATTCAGCCCCATAAGCTTATTTCTAATTAATAACATCCATACGGTCTTCGTCGGGCTTTTTTATAAGCCAACTTTTGTATATTTGCACTATGTGCTTGACAAAGCAATTCAAGAACTTAAGTCACTAGTTTTGAATTTTGACCAAAAGAATTACAAATTGTGCACAAGTGTAAATAACTTATTCATTCAAATATGATTGTACAATATTTATGTGTGTTTGTATGTTTATGGCTTTCATTTTAAACCAAATGTCCATCATGGTAAAAAATGTTAAAAGTGCGCTTTTCCTACATCCGCTATAAGCAGATGAGGGAAGGTTATGAAAATCCACTAGATGAAAGTTTTTTCCCAATATGTATACCTATCCCATTCCCAAATCCATTTACTATAATCATTTCATAACATGGTCTGGCTGGCATTTTTATTAAACTAAGGGGACATCACATGAATGCAAGACAACCCTGAGGTGTTTTTGCTCAAAAGACACATTTTTAGCCTGAATTGGAAATCCATGTGTATAATTAGGTGGAAAATAATAGAACACACTATTTCCAACTAAAATCACTCATAAATAAGCAAGAATGAGGGTATGGAAGACATTTTTCTGAGTTGGGTAACTGGTTTTAAAAACTAATAAATTGTCATTTTATCAAATCAATTGCAAGAAAGTGATAAAGAATTTGAGGAATGTGAAAGAGGTTTTTGTCATAAATACAATTATCTTCAGTACCATAGGATTATTTCTAATTAATAATATTTTTAAAGTTTTCAACGGGAATTTTTCTAAGCCCAAGTTTGTCATTGACAAAAGAATTCAACTTAAGTCGCTAGTTTTGATTTTTCATCGCGAGACTTACAAATTGTGCACAAGTGTAAATAAACGATTCATTAAAATATGATTCCACAATATTTGCATAAATATGTACGTTTTTGGCTTGGATTTTACACCAAATGTCCATTATTAAAAATTTGTTAAAAGTGCACTTTTCATACATCCATTGTGTCATAATGAGGGGAGGTTATAAACATCCAATAGAGGAATGTTCTTTCCCAATTTGTGTACGTATCGTAGTCCCAAATCCATTTACTATAATCATTTCATAACAAGGGTTGGCTTGCATTTTTATTAAACTAAGGGGACATCTCATGAATATAAGACAACCCTAAGGTGTTTTTGCTCAACAAGTACAATCTTTGTGTTAATAAATCATCCATTCAAATCAAAAGCGTTAATAAATCATTCATTCAAATATGATCTCACAATCTCTATGTGCATATGTATGTTTATGTCTTGAATTTTACACCAAATGTCCATCATAAGAAAAATTGTTAGAAGTACGCTTTTCATACATCCGCTATGTTATGATGAGGGAAGGTTATAAAAAAATCAAGAGAGGAATTTTTTTTCCAATATGTGTACTTATACCATTTCCAAATCCATTTACTATAATTATTTCATAACAAGGGTTGCCTTGCATTTTTATTAAACTAATGGGACATCTCATGAATACAAGACAACCCTGAGGTGTTTTTGCTCAACATACACCTTTTTAGCCCAAATTGGAAAAACAAGTGTATGATTAGGTGGAAAATAGTATAGCACACCATTGCCAACTAAAATAACTCAGAAAGAAGCAAGAATGAAGGTATCCAAACATTTTTTTGAGCTGGGTGAAAGTGGTTTAAAAGCTTAGAAATTGTCACTTTGTCAAATCACTTGCAAGAAAATGACACAAAATTTGAGGAATGTGAAAGAGTTTTTTGTCATAAATACATCTCTCTTCATCCCAATAGCTTATTTCCAATTAATAACATATGTACAGTCCTTGAAAAACATTTTTCTAAGCCCAATTTTGAACATTTATAGTTTCTTCTTGATAGAAGAATTCAAAAAATTAGTCACTAGTTTTCATTTTGATTGTGATACTTACAAATTGTACACAAGAGTTAATAAATGATTCATGCAAATATTATCGTGTAATCTCTGCATGCATATGTATTTTATGGTTTTCATTTACGCCAAATGTTCATCATAGTAAAAACTATTCAAAGTGCACTTTTCATACATCCACTATGTCATGATGAGGGAATGTTATAAAAAATCAACAAAGGAATTTTATTTCCCAATATTTGTACCTATTCCATTCCTAAATCCATTTACTATAATCATTTCATAGCAAGGGTTGGTTGCATTTTTATTAAACTAAGGGGACATCTCATAAATACAAGACAACGTTGAGGTGTTCTTGCTCAATAGACACATTTTTAACCCAAATTGGAAAACCAATAGTATAATTAGGTGGGAAATAGTAGAACACACCATTCCCAACTCAAATCACTTAGAAAGAAGCAAGAATGAGGGTATGGCAAGAATTTTCCGAGCTGGGTAAAACTGGGTTTAAAAAATTAGAAATTGTAATTTTGTCAAATCAATTGCAAGAAATTGAGGAATATGAAAGAGGTTATTGTTAGAAATAAATATGTATTCGACTCCATAGGATTATTTCCAATTAATGGCATATGTATAGTCTTCAACAAATGTTTTTCTAAGCCTAGTTTGTAAATTTGCAATATGTTCTTGACAGAAGAATTCAAGAACTTAAGTCACTAGTTTCAATTTTTGACCACGAGACTTACAAAATGTGCATAAGTGTAAACGAATCATTCATTCAAATATGATTATGCAATATTTGTGTGCATATGTATGTTTATGAATTTCATTTTACACCAAATGTCCATCATAGTAAAAATTATTAAAAATTCACCTTTCATACATCTATTGTGTCATGAAGAGGGAAGGCTATAAAAATACAACATAGGAATGTTCTTTCCCAATGTGTACCTATCCCATCCTGAAATATATTTACTATAATTATTTCATAACAAAGGTTGGCTTGCATTTTGATTCGACTAAGGGGACATTTCATGAATACATGACACCCTTAGGTGTATTTCCCCAATAGACACCTTTTTAGCCCAGATTGAAAAATATTTTATATAGTGAGGTGGAAAACAGTAGAACACGCCATTTTCAATTGAGATAATCTAGAAATAAGGAAGAATGAGGGTGTTGCAGAAATTTTTCTAAGCTGGGTAAAACTGGGTTAAAAAATGAAAAATTGTAATTTTGTCAAATCAATTGCAATAAATTGACAAAGAAATTGAGGAATGTGAAAGAGGATTTTTTTCAAAAAATACATATATCTTTAGCCACATAGGTGTATTTCCAATTAATGACATGTATTTTCTTCGAAGTTCATTTTTCTAAGCCCAATTTTCTACATTTGTACTCTGTTCTTGACAAAACAATTCAAAAATTTAAGTCATTAGCTGTAAATTTTGACCAAGAGACTTATAAATTGTGCACAAGTATAAATAAATCATTCATTCAAATATGATCATGTAATTTGTGTGTGCGTTTGTATGTTTATGACTTGCATTATATATCAAATGTCCATCATAGTAAAAACTGTTAAAAGTGCATTTTCAATACATCCATTGTGAGTATACGAAGGAATGTATAAAAATCAACAAATGAATGTTTTTTACCTATGTGTATCCATCCAATTCCCAAGTCCATTTACTATAATCATTTCATAATAGGGGTTGACTTGCATTTTTATTAAATTATGGGGACAACTCATTGAATACAAGAAAACCCTTAGGTGTTTTTGCTGAACAGTCACATTTTTAGCTCATATTGAAAAACTAGGTGTGTGTGGAAAATAACAATATACACCATTTGCAACTAAAATCACTCAAAAGGAAGGAAGTATGAGGGTATGGTGAACATTTTTTTGAGCTAAGTAAAATAGGGTTAAACATTGAAAAAATGTCATTGTGTCAAATCAATTGCAAGAAACTAACACATAATTTGAGGAATGTGAAATAGGTTTTTGTCACAAACACATTTATCTTTATCCCCATGGGATTATTTCGAATTAATGACATATATACTATTAGGTCCCTATAATACTAGTGTATTCCCTTATTATTATTGTCATTGTAAACCCCTTATTGTTACTATTTTTCCCATGTTGTCCCCAAATTGTTATTAATGTGCCCCATAAAAACCCAATATTGTTATTGTTGTGCCCTTACATTATTATTATTATGTTAGCTCTGATTATATTGTGACCCCTTAGACTCCTATATGTAGAAAGGAGGTCTTATCATTTGCATCATCCAAGAATTTTTTATTTATGTAATGTCAAGGAGGTTTCCCCCTCGAAGAGGCTACTTTAGAATTCATTGATCTATCTCTTTCTTCTATTTTGTGAGCTAGATGCATAACAATTGGTATCAAAGATTTGGATTCTAGGGTTTCACTACTTAAAACATGTCATCGCTATATTTGCAGAGATATGAACTGAAGAAGTTAGGGTTGTTTCAGGCTCCAGAATTTGATCTCAAACAGTTCACCTTGGAAAAATTGTCATAACTTTCTCTCTGAGCATCATATACAAATTTTGTAAAAAAGTAAAATAAAGAGTACGAAATGTAGTTTTTTGGATGTCATTTTCAGGGCTGAAGGTCAAAACAGTGACATGTGACATGTCTTACAACTTAGATCTACTGAACCAATCTATAATCAGGTCATTGCGGGAGATTGGACATAATTGTTTCTTAGAGAATCCAATCGTGATCAGACTTGTGGGGTTGGAAAGAGGACTCAAAGGGCTATCATAGGCCAAAATTTCAAAACTTTGAGATTTGAAATTATAGAGTGACAGAAGTTTTGAGATCGAGATCATGCAAAGGAAAAAAATGTGTAGTTTTTTAAAATTTGCATACATTTTGTTTGAGAAAGTAGTTTGAAGTGATTCAAAGGGCATTGTGAAGCATAGTTATCATTCATTGATGACCTGAAGAAAGAAAACGGAAACACCTAGTAAGAAACTAAAATCTCTACTATGATACATGAAGAAGAGGAATAAATGCAACATGATATATCAAAATTATGAGACCAAGTGCAACAAATTTCACTCTCACAAAAAGTAACTGAAGCTAAGATGGATGGTTTAAAAAATGGATTGATGGTATAGAAGCAAAACTTAAAGGCAACATGGAATATTTGAAGATAAATTTGACAAAGTTGCTACAAGAAATGCTTACTAATGGCGAAAGGGTAGTAAAGGAAACTCATGATGAGAACAAAATAAAGGTTAATCATGATTTCATAGACTCTAATGTTGGATTGAAGACCCACCATGTTCCAAATATCTATATGAGGAAGTTTGATGGCAAGGATCCCGTAACATGGATATTACAGATGGAACAATATTTTGATCTCCATAATGTGCAAAACACTTAAAAGGTACACATTGCTACTTTATATTTGGAACCCAATCAGTTTGTATGGTATCAATGGTTTTTCTCTTGTAAACAAATTGTCACTTGGGAAATTTTTATGGAAGAAATGATAGCACATTATGAGGACACAAAAAGTAACACCTTTTTTAGCCAATTGATAAATCTCAAACAAAAGGGTTCAATGGCAGAGCACATTGACGACTTCCAAAAATTGAATATAATAGTAAAATATATTATAGAGGAACATAAGATTAATGTGTTCATAGGAACATTAAAGGATAACATCCAAAATGAGGTTCACCTTTGGGAGACTAATTCATTGGAGAAGGCATTCAGGTTGGCAAGAAAAATTGGATGAAAAATTATGGCAACAAGGAACCTACCACTCACAACTATAAATATGGAAGTGTTATTGCCCCTAGCCTTCCACAACCTACAAGGTTGACACCACATCAATTGGAAGAAAAAAGAGAAAAAGGGATTTGTTACAGTTGTGATAGAAAATACAGTAAATGTCATAAGTGTGTTGAGAATAAATTATAAATTTACATAGATTGTGAAGAGGAGGAAGAAAAGGAGCAAGACATGTCAAAAGAAGAGGATATACACCAAGAACAAAACCTAGAGAAAGAATAAATGAATCTGACCATATCTTGTAATACATTGACTGGAATTACCACTCCTCAAACTCTCAAGATAGAAGGACATATCAAGGATAAAAAGGTAATAGTGTTGATTGATTCGGGCAGTACCCATAATTTTATTCATTGTAAGATAGCCAAGGAAGTGAATTGTTTCCTATATCCAACACCAGAGTGTCAAGTGATGTTTGCAAATGGAGGAACCATAAATTTCTCTAGAAAGAGCCATGATATCAATCTATCCATGGGATAATATGTATTGAAAAGTCTGATGCTTTCCATTCCAATGGGTTATGTTGATGTTGTACTAGGAATCCAATGGCTACAATCTTTGGGTATGATAGCTTTTAATTTTCAAAAAACTTTTCTGGAAAATATTTTCAGAAGGAAAGGAAGTTGAATTAAGCAGTATCATAGGGAAACAAGGAAAAATAATCAGCTCTAATGGCATGACAAAGCTCCTAAAGAAAGAAAAATGAGGCGTAATTGCACAATTATGTTCATTAGAGGTTCCCCATTGAAATCAACTATTTCTCCAGATCTCCAAAAAGCCTTGGACAATCATTCCAAGGTATTTGAGATTCCCAAAGGCCTCCCACCTATTATTTATCATGACCATGCTATTTATTTGATTCCAGGAAGTGTTCCTCCAAACATCAGGCCTTACAGATATCTTTATGCCCGAAACAGTGAAATTGAACATATGGTTGTAGAAATGTTAGAAGCTGGTAGAATTCAACCTCGTCAAAGTTCTTTGTCTGCTCTAGTAGTATTGGTGCACAAGAAGGATGGATCATGGTGCATGTAACCGGATTATAGGGAGCTCAACAAGATCACTATTAAAGATAAATTTTCCATTCTCGTCATTGATGATTTATTGGATGAATTGCATGGATCAATTTACTTCACCAAGTGATCGAGGTGGATATTGGTGGCCAACCACCAAGTCTACTTGGACCCCCACCATTGTTTCTTTCAGCTTTTCAGTCTCCTTAATTGTAGCACAATTTACTATTTTTAGTAGTTTTTTGGGTCCTAAACTTCTGAAGCCATTTTGAGGCCCTAAATGACATTTTTTGGGAAAACTGGGAGCAACATGGACCCATGTTTCTCTCCCCAAAGTTATAGTTCTCAGATAGATCTTTATAACAAGATATTGTGCGCATCAAACAGAGATCGTATGCCAAAGTTACGACCCCGGGAAGTTGATGTGCCAATTTACCCAAACGGGGCCCACAGTTTGGCATTTCATCTTCTAGGATTAGGTTTTTGGATTTTTAGGGTTTTCCATTGTTTATAAACAATAAATAGGCCTTCGAGCCTAATTTTAACACAACTCAGAGGCATGTAGCCGCCACATCTCTTCTCAGAGATAAGCTACAATTGCCCTAACTAGTTTATTTCCATTTCCATTTGTAAGCATATTTCAGTATTTTACAATAATGAAATGAAGTATTATTTCCATTACATATCTGTGTTTATGGTTATGTCTGTAATTTGTTGCATTCCTGTTTAAAATCCGGATCAGTATATCAGAGCGGTCTGGTTCTTTCTCTGTTCTTCTTTGCATGTCCCCAACGAGGTCGGGATATAAGGAGTTAGGGCTTGAACTGGTCGAACCTTTGCAAGACCAGCCTCACAAATCCCGATGGCCTCCCATGGCAGATGAAAAGAAAGACAAGGGGGCATGAGATCCTATCAAAATCTTGCTTGAAGAAGCCCTCGAGTGAAAAAGGAATGCGATGATGGAAAACTTTTCCTAGATCCTTCAGTGGCTACCCAGAGGTGACGCATCGACTTCTAACAACAAATCTGGAAATGCCACACCATTTAAGGTATAATTTAATTTTGAAATCCCCATATTCGAGGGTCATATAGATGCAGATGCTGTAGATAAATGGTTAAATCTGCTAGAGGTTTATTTCTCTGTTCATGATTTTTCCAGTCGGGAAAACATTATTTTTTCTCTTCTCAAAGTAGCCCCCCACATCAAGGACTGGTGGGAAACCTACTACGAGCAGAAGGACAAAATTACAGGCTCACTATTTTCAGCCGCACCCACTTGGAATTCATTCCAAGATTCCATCAAGGAGCAATACTACCCTATCAAAAGCTATGAGGACAAATACATAAAGTGGACCATGCTATGGCAGGGAAGGGACCAAGATGTGCCGAAGTTCACAAACATTTTTCATATCCTTCGCACACAGTTGGGTATTAAGGATTCTGAGCTACATTTGGTACTCAAATACCATGGCTGCCTACACAGGTACATCTAGGAAGAGATGGAGTCCTTGAAGATCTCCTTGGTCGGCACAGCATACCAATACACTGTCAAAATCAAGCAAAAGTTTAAACAGATGAATCAAGACTTTGAATCTGTGAATCCAAAGATCAAAGGACAAAGCCAAGGCGGGGTGACCCAAGACAACCCGTCGAAGCCGCAAGAAAATAACATCAACACAAAGTCAAAGAAGGACACAGGAAAGTGGTGTAAGTTCCACAAGAGCCCCACTCACAACACAAGTGAGTGTTGGACCAAACAGTCACCGATGGCCGAGTTGAAGGCTTCAGAATCAGATGCATGTTCTGACCCTGAGTCAAAACCTGACAAGGGGAATGGCAAAGGGAAGCAGATCATTGATGCGGAGCGCAACGCCACTATTGCCACCGCTAAGCTCCAGAAGAATGAGCTCGAAGATCCAGAGGGGGGGAGCGACTTTTCCACTCACAAATGTGGGCAAAGGGTTCATCGCTACAATTCATTGACGACAGTGGTAGCCAAAAGAACCTCATTTCAGCAAAGGTCGTGAAGAGGTTGGGCCTACCAACTACACCACACCCGCAGTCGTACAGTATTAGGTGGCTTCACCAAGGATAAGATATCTGAGTTCGCCAGCAGTGCCACCTTCCCTACAACATCAAACCCTTCACAGACGAGGTATTGTGTGATGTTGCACCTCTGGATGTTTGTGATGAACGATTTGGCCAACCATACTTGTGGAGGCGACATGCTGTGTATGAGTCAAGGCCTCGCACTGTTATTATTACTTTAGGTAATTCATCATACAGGATACTGGAGGTATCCCCACCTACTGCCACCTCTTTGATCACTGTTAAGAAAGGCAACAAGCTCATCTCCCAGACTAGTAAATTCATTTTCTGTCTGGTTCACCCCTAAAGTAAGGGGAAGATCATCACCACATCCACGACCCTCGCGAAGGTTTCCTCCATGTAGTAGCAACAATAGAGGGATACAATCATGAAAGAACACAAGACCATCTTCTCCTCACCCACAGGGGCACCACATAAGTTTCAGGTGGGCGACAAATTTTGGTTACATCTGTAAAAAGAACACCTTACCAGAACCCATCAGAAGCTTAGACTACTCCGACATGGTCCTTACACCATTAACAAGGTTATGGGAAACCTTTCTTTAGAGCACAACATTCCCTCGTTCCTTCACCTGCACCAAATGTTCAATGTGTACCACCCTCGACCATGCTCCCCACCATTACTGGACACATCAGAGATTGCAGAACAACTCACAAGGGACCCAACTCAGCAGAAGTTTCCTCATCCCAAGGATGAACTCAACGCAATGGGGACCATTGCTTCCTAAGGGGGGAGGAATGATCCAGGTGGATATTGGTGGCCAACTGCCAAGTCCACTTGACCCCCACCATTGTTTCTTTCAACTTTTCAGTTTCCTTAATTGTAGCATGGTTTACTATTTTTAGCAGTTTTTTGGGTCTTGAACTTCTGGAGTCGTTTTGAGGCCCTAAACGAGGTTTTATGGGAAAAATAGGAGCAACATGGGTCAAAGGACTGATTTTTCTCTTCCCAAAGTTGTAGTTCTCAGATAGATATTTCTAACGAGATATTGTGCGCATCAAACAGAAATCATATGTCAAAGTTACGACCCGGGAAGTTGATGTACCAATTTACCCAAACAGGGCCCATAGTTTGGTGTTTCATCTTCTAGGGTTAGGTTTTTGGATGTTTAGGATTTTCCATTGTTTATCAACATTAAATAGGCCTTCGCGCTTCATTGTAACATAGTTCAGAGGCATGTAGTCGCCACATCTCTTCTCAGAGATAAGCTACCATCACCCTAACTGGTTTATTTCCATTTCTATTTGTAAGCATATTTAAGTATTTTATAGTAATGAAATGAATTATTATTTCGTTGCATATCTATGTTTATGGTTATCTCTGTAATTTTTTGCGTTCCTGTTTAAAATCTGGATCACCAAGTTGAATCTTCGTTCAGGATATCATCAAATCATAATGAAGATTGAAGACATTCCGAAAACAACATTTATAACTCATGAGGGTCATTATGAATTTTTGGTTATGCCTCTTAGCCTTACCAATGCACCTTCTACATTTTGAAGGTTTGATGAATTCCATTTGCAAACCTTTCCTTAGAAAATTTGTGTTAGTATTTTTTGATGATATACTAATCTATAAAAAGTCTTGGAAGGATCACATTGAACATGTTGACAGGGTGCTCAAACTATTGGAGGAGAAATAATTATATACAAAAACCTCCAAATGTTTCTTTGGAGTACAAGAGGTGAAATATCTGGGTCATATTGTATCTCATGAAGGTGTTAAGGTAGACCCTAGCAAAATTAAATCCATTAAGGAATGGAAAATCCCCACATCCATAAAGCATCTGCGGGGATTTCTCAAGTTGACAAGGTATTATCGCAATTTTTTTAAGAATTATGGGAGAATAACAACACCTCTAACAACATTATTGAAGAAAGATGCATTTTCTTGGACTCCAGAAGCAATGAAGGCCTTTGAACATCTTAAAGAGGCAATGTGCCAAGAACCAGTCTTAGCTATGCCAGACTTGACAAAAACCTTTAATGTGGAATGTGATGCCTCGGGAAATGGAATTGGTTCTATTTTAATGCAAGAATAAAGACCCATTGCTTTCGAACATTGTCCTATCAAAGGAAAGTATTTACAAAAAGCTATTTATGAGAAGGAAATTCTAGCAATACTACATGCACTTAAGAAATGGCGACCTTACCTAATGGGAAGACACTTCAAGGTAAAAATAGATCATGATAATATCAAATACTTTTTATAAAAGATAGTATCTTCAGAAGAGCAACAAAAATAGGTCATGAAGATGTTGGGTTATGACTTTGAAATCATCTACAAAAAAGGGAAGAAAAATGTTGTTGTATATGCACTCTCAAGAAAGGATGTGGATGTGGAAGCATTGCTTTGCGCCATTTCTATTATCCAACCAAATTGGATAAACAAAGCATGGGATGAATAGAAGAATGACAAAGAAGTGTGGGCACTCATTCAAAATTTACAACAAGATCCCAGTACATCTAATACATTTAGCTGGAAAAATGATTCGTTATGGTACTAAGATCACTTATACCTCTGTAAGAATTCCTAACTCTAATAAAATATTATTATGGAATTGCACAACTCTCCCTCAAGAGCGCACTCAGGATTTTTAAAAACTTACCACAAGGTTAAGAAGGAATTTTTTGGGATGGCCTTAAATATGATATTCAAAATTTTGTGGCAGAATGTTTGGTCTGCCAACAAAATAAAGTTGAGACAATTAAGACCCCAGGTCTATTACAACCTTTATCCATTCCAACTCAATGTTGGGAGGAGGTTTCAATGGATTTTATCACATGTTTACCCAAGTCCAAAGGAGAGAGTGTCACCATGTTGGTAGTTGATAGATTTACCAAGTATGCACACTTTTGTGTATTATCTCATCCATTTAAAGCCTATACAGTTTCTACTGCATTTATGGAAATTATTCAAAAGCTACATGGAAACCCAAAGATTATTGTAAGTGAGAGAGATCCCATTTTCACTGAATATTTTTGGACATAATTATTTTCTTGTTTGGGTACTTGGTTAGCTCATAGGTCATCTTATCATCCTCAATCTGATGGGAAAAACAAGATAGTGAAAAAATGTTTGGAAGGATATATTCATTGCTTTGTATCTGATAAACAAACACAATGGGTCAAATGGTTGCCTTTGACTAAATGGTGGTATAACACTTCTTTCCATACTGCACCAAAAATGACCCCATTTATGGCACTTTATGGATATCATCCACCATCCATCACATCATATTTAAAAGAAAATTCTAAGGTTCCAGCGATGGAAGATCACATCGAGTATCAACAACAAGTTATCCAACTCTTAAAGGATAACCTCACTTTGGTGCAAAATATAATGAAACAATAGGCATATGAACATCGTAGCGAAAGTAGTTTTAATGTAGATGACTGGGCATTCTAATGGCTACAACCATACAAACAAATGTCCCTAAAGCAAGCTAAGAAGGATAATAAATTATCACCAAAGTATTATGGTTTGTACAAGGTGTTGCAAAATATTGGTACTATGGCATACAAATTGGAGCTTCCTGCATCTTCTCGAGTGCACCCAGTTTTCCATGTTTCATGCTTAAAGAAGGTTATAGGTGGCAAGCTCCTAGTTCAAACAATATTGCTAGAACTTGATGAGGAAGGAAAAATCATATTGGAACCCTAAGTAGTCACAGAAACAAACACTTGACAGCTATGAAATCAATCAATTTCAGAGTATCTCATCAAGTGCAAGAACTTACCCACTGAAGATTCCACATGGGAGGATTATAATTTAATACAGAAGCATCCAAAACTATTCAAGCATTGAGGAAAACACTTTTTTGAAGGAGAGGGGCATGTTAGGTCCCTATAATTCTAGTGTATTTCCTTATTATTATTGTCATTGTAGCCCCTTATTGTTATTGTTGTGCCCATGTTGTCTCCATATTGTTATTATTGTGCCCCATAGAAGTCCACTAATGCTATTGATGTGCCCCATAGAAGTCCACTAATGCTATTGATGTGCCCTTATATTATTATTGTTATGTCGAATCTGATTATATTGTGACCCCTTAGGCTCCTATATATAGAAAGGAGGTCTTGTCATTTGTATCATCCAATAATTGTTCATTTATGTAATGTAAAGGGGATTCCCCCCTTGAAGAGGCTACTTTAGAATTCATTGATTTATCTCTTTCTTCTATTTTGTGAGCTAGATGCATAACATATACAGTGTTCGATGAGCATTTTTCTAAGCCCAATTTTGTACATTTACACTTTGTTCTTGACATAATAATTCAAGAACTTAATTAGTTTTGAATTTTGAACAAGAGACTTACAAATTGTGCACAAGTGTAATTAAATCATTCATTCAAACCAAGTATGTAGTGAGGTGGAAAATAACAAAACACACCATTTGCAACTAAAATCACTTTGAAAGAAAGAAGAATGAGGGTATGGTGGGCATTTTTCTTAGATGGGTAAAACTTGTTTAAAAAATGAGAAATCATCATTTTGTCAAGTCAATTGCTGACACAAAATTTGAGGGATGTGAAAGATATTTTTGTCACAAATGCATCTACCTTCATCCCCATAGGAGTATTTCCAAGAAATGACATTGATACAGTCTTTGGGAGACATTTTTATAAGCCCAAATTTGTACATTTACACTCATATGTTCTTGACATAGCAGTTCAAAAACTTAAGTCATTAGTTTTTAATTTTGACCAAGAGAATTACAAATTTTGCACAAGTGTAAATAAATCATTCATTCAAATATGATCATAAAATATTTGCTTACATTGTATGTTTATGGCTGCATTTTAAACCAAATGTCCATCATAATAAAAAATGATAAAAGTGCACTTTTCATACATCCGTTGTGAGAAGATGAGGGAAGGTTATAAAAATCCAACAGAGGAATTTTCTTTCCCAATATGGGTACTTATCCCATAACCAAATCCATTTACTATAATCATTTCATAACAAGGGCTAACTTGCAATATTAGTAAACTAAGAGAATATCTCATGAATACAACGTTGAGGTGTTTTCGCTCAACATGCACCTTTTTAGCCCGAATGGTAAATCTGGGTGTATAATTAGGTGGAAAATAGTAGAACACACCATTTCCAACTAAAATCGCTTAGAAAGAAGCAAGAATGAGGGTATGGTAGGCATTTGTCTGAGATGGGTAAGATTGGTTTTAAAAATTAGAAATTGTCATTTTGTCAAATCAATTACAAGAAACAGAGATAGAATTTGAGGAATGTGAAAGAGGTTTTTGTTAGAAATACATATTTATTTAGCTACGTAGGCTTATTTCCAATTAATTAAATTTGTACAGTCTTTGGTGGACATTTTTCTAAGCCTAGTTTTGCACATTTGCAGTCTGATCTTGACAAAAGAATTCAAGAACTTAAGTCACTAATTTTGATTTTTGAATGCAAGACTTAAATTGTGCACAAGTGTAAATAAATCATTCAATAAAATATGATCACATAATCTTTGCATGCATGCATATGTTTATGGCTTGAATTTTACACCAAATGTCCATCATAGTTAAAATTGTTAAAATTGCAGTTTTCATCCATTCGTTGTGTCATGAGGAAGAAGATTATACAAATCCAACAAAGGAATTTTATTTCCTAATATGTGTACTTATCCCATTACCAAATACATTTACTACAATCATTTTAGAACAAGGGTTGTCTTGCATTTTTACTAAACTAAGGGGATTTCATGAATACAAAACAACCTTGAGGTGTTTTTTCCCAACAAGCACCTTTTTAGCCCAAATTGGAAAACCAAGTGTATAATTAGGTGGAAAATAGCAGAACACACCATTTCCACCTGAAACCACTTAAAAAGAAGCAAGAATGAGGGCATGACAGTTATTTTTCTAAGTTGGGTAAAACTATATTAAAAATTGAGAAATTGTCATTTTGTCAAATCAATTGCAAGAAATTGACACAAAAATTGAGGAATATGAAAGAGGCTTATTTCCAATTAATGACATATTTACAATCTTTGGCAGGGATTTTTCTAAGCACAATTTTGTACATTTGTTGTCTATTCTTGACAACAAAATTCAAGAACTTAAGTCACTAGTTTTGAATTTTGAGCACGATACTTACAAATTGTGCACAAGGGATATCAAATCATTCATTCAAATATCTTCGTGTAATATCTGTGTGCATATGTATGTTTATGGCTTGCAATTTACACTAAATTTCCATTGATAATAAACAATGTTAAAAGTGCACTTTTCATACATCGCTTGTGTCATGATGAGGGAAGGTTATAAAAAATCAACAAATGGATGTTCTTTCCCAATATGTGTACCTATTCCATTCACAAATCCATTTAATACAATCATTTCATAATAGTGGTTGGCTTGCATTTGTATTAAACTAATGGGACATCTCATGAATCCCAAATTGGAAAACTATGCATATGATTAGGTGGAAAATAGTAGAACACACCATTTCAAGCTAAAATCACTGAGAAAGAAGAAAAAATGAGGTTATGGCAGGCATTTTTCTGAGCTAGGTGAAAGTGGTTAAAAGCTGATAAATTGTCACATAAATATATTTTTCTTCAACCCGATAAGATTGTTTCTAATTAATGACATCTATATATTCTTCGGTAGACATTTAAGATCAGTTTTGTACATTTGATTTTTGTTCTTGACAAAAGAATTCAAGAACTTAAGTTACTAGTTTTGATTTTTGATCGCAATACTTATAAATTGTGCACAAGTGTTAATAAATCATTCATTCACATATGATCGTGCAATCTCCATGTGCATATGTATGTTTATGGCTTGTATTTTACACCAAATTTCCATCATAGTAAAAACTGTTAAAATTGCACTTTCACACATCCACTATGTCATGATGAGCTAAGGTTATAAAAAATCAATAAATGAATGTTCTTTCTCAATGTGTACCTATCCCATTCCAAAATCCATTTACTATAATCATGTCATGGTAGTGGCTTACTTGCATTGTTATTAAACTAAGGGGGCATCTCATGAATAAAAGACAATAATTAAGTGTTTTTTTTTCAACAGACACTTTTTAGACCAAATTAGAAAAATATGTGTACAATTAGGTGGAAAATAGTATAACATACCATTTCCAACTGAAATCACTCAGAAAGAAGAAAGAATCAGGGTATGGTAAGAATTTTTCTTAGCTGGGTAAAACTGGTTTAAAAATTGAGAAATTGTCATTTTCTCAAATCAATTGTAAGAAACTAACACAAAAATTGAGGAATGTGAAAGAGGCTTTTGTAAAAAATACTTTTTGATTCAGCTTCATTGGATTATTTCCAATTAATGGCATCTATATAGTCTTTGGCCGACATTTTTTTCTAAGCCCCGTTTTGTACATTTGCAGTCTCATCTTAACAAAAGAATTCAAGAACTTAAGTCACTAGTTTTGATTTTTAACCACGAGACTTACAAATTATGCACAAGTGTAAATAAATAACTCATTCAAATATGATCATGTAATCTTTTCCACATATGGATGTTTATGGCTTGCATTTTACACCATATGTCCATCATAGTAAAAATTGTTAAAAGTGCACTTTTCATACATCCGTTATGCCATGATGAGGGAAGGTTATAAAAATCTAATAGATAAATGTTATTTCCCAATATGTGTACCTATCCCATTCCCAAATACATTAACTATAATAATTTCATAACAGGGGTTGGCTTTCATTTTTATTTAACTAAGGGGACATCTCATGAATACAAGACAACCTTGAGCTGTTTTTGCTCAACATACACCCTTTTAGCCCCAATTGGAAATCCCAGTGTATAATTAAGTGGAAAATAGTATAAAACATCATTTCCAATTGAAATCACTTATAATTAAGAAATAAGAAGGGTATGGCGGGCATTTTTCTAAGTTGGGTAAAACTGGGTTAAAAATTGAAACATTGTCATTTTGTCAAATCAATTGCAAGAATCTGACATAGAATTTGAGGAATATGAAAGAAGTTTTTGTCACAAATACATCTTTCTTAATACCTATAAGATTATTTCTTATTAATGACATATTTACAGTCTTTGACAAGAATTTTTCTAAGCCCAATTTTGTACATTTACACTATGTTCTTGAAAAAACAATTCAAAAACTCAAGTCATTAGTTTTGAATTTTGACTGAAAAACTTACAAATTGTGCACAAATGTTAATAAATAATTTATTCAAATATGATCATGCAATATTTGCATGAATTTGTATATTTATGGCTTGCATTTTACACCAAATGTCTCGCATTTTACACCATTTTACCCATATGTTTCTTCATCCCATGGTCTTAAATAAGTCTAGATTTGTATTATAACATTTGCATGAAGACTTTATAGATTTGTCTTGTAACTATAAAAATGGGTTTAGAAAAATGCTAGCCACGAGTTTTGTAGAGGCATTTTTTAAAACATAAGAGCATATACTTGGAGGTATATATTTTTGACAAAAACGTCCTTCAGAATTTTGAAATTGTTCTAAGTTGCTTGCAACATTGTTTTCAAAATTGGTATTCCTCATTTTTTAACTAAACTTGACTAGTTAAATAAAATGCATGCCCAACCCTCATTCTTGAGTATTTTTGAGTGATTTTGATAGGAAATGATTTTTATTTTAATTTGACACATTCATTTACTTTTAGTTTTCTAATTTTGGATTTAGAAAGTCATGTTGTGTAAATACACTACAAGGTTACCTTCTAAAAGTGAAATTCTTGCTTAGTTGATGAAAATGCAGGCCTAAGTTCTATCCATGGGTATTTATAAGTGCTTTCAGTTGTAGAGAATGTGTTTCATGCTTGGGTCAAATGTTTATAGGTCAAAGCCTCCATTGTAGGATTTTAAGGTTAATGTTAAGTATCCTTGTCCATGTCATAATGTAAAAGACGCTTCTTGTACTCTACTTGTAAAGAAATAAATTTATTATAATGTACATTATGTCTTCTATCCCTCCTCCACTAAGTCAACCTCAAGGAAGGACAAGTCAGCCTCAACAAGGGAATTCAACCTCAGAAACTCACTATACATTGGAGCAACTCAACTCATTTGGAGCATTCACTCAACAGTTCAAGTTGCAGTAGCAGGAAGAAGAAAAGTGTGAAATTCAAGAAGGGACAAGGAAAGGGCTAGTGAAGGAGAAGGAGGTCGTTATCATGCTAAGGAATTTGAAATTTTCTATCTCTTATCTCACACATACGAAGAAATTGAAGCCGAAAAAGTGTTGAAATTGCAGTCTTGAAGTTGGGCCGAAATTCTAATGTAGTAGGGTCAAAAGTTGTCCTTCATGAAGTTTCGATGCAATATTGAAGCAATTTTGATGCAGTATTATTGTAGTAGATATTTAAGGATTAGAAGAATAGTTTAAGGGTTGACTTGGTGGAGGAGGAAGGTCTGTTGGTCTAGGGTCTTGGTCTATCTCATTTTGAATCTACTAAAGGAATATTTTTTTACTGTGTTTTCCCCAATATAATGGTTTTAGCCCTGACTGAGTGTCTACATCTGGTGTCCATGATATTCATGTTTTTTCTTTGATGATTGCTTGATGATAAGAAGATAAAGGAAGAAAATAAAGAAGCTAATAAGGTCATAATAATATCACAAGTAATTATCAAAATAAGAAAATCTTTCTACCTTTTCGATTTTCTAACATGTTATCATAGCTAAGGTGAAGAAGAAGGAAAAAGGCAGAATGAAGATCTATTGAAGAAAATAGGATGAAACAAAGGTCATTAAAGAAAATTATTATATAAGAAGAGAATCCTAATATCTTCAGGAACTATGTCAACTTTAGTGAAGGCAGAAAACAAACTAGAATGAGCCTCCAAATACAGGGCATGGAAAAAGAGGATAGAAATTATCCTCGAAAAACACAAAGTGTTGAATCTTGTTCAAGGGAAAGTCAAGAGACCAACATATGAAGTAGAGAAAGAGAATTTTAGAGAATATGAAATTGTAGCCGTGAACCTAATAGTGGGTGGAGTAAAGGACAACTTGATTCCGTATATTTCCAACATAGATTCCACTCAAGAAATGTATGAGGCTCTCTCCAAATTATTCACAATCAAGAACATTGGTCAAATAGCAAGACTCAATAATGAACTAAGAATTGTTAAAATGAAAATGATAATACTCTTTCACCATATTTTGTAAGAATCTCTAGAATAAGAGATGAACTCCAACTAATAGATGAAATCATACCAAAAAAAGAGCTTGTAATTATTGCTCTTTTAGGACTACCAAAATCTTGGAGTGATTTTACATCACGAACTAACAATTGGAAGGATACTCCAACATTTGAACAAATGTAAAATTCATGCAATCAAGAAGAAGCCTGAATATCATTAGTAAACAATAAGAAGGATGATACACACCTCAAGAGTTTGTAGGTCTAACATGTCTCGTTAGAACATTTTTTATTTTAAAATTTGTAGGTATCCCTCAAAAGGATTTGGTTAAGAGGGAGCCTTCACCATTATACAAAAGATAAGTATTTTGTTCTTTGTTTCATTTTTTCATGTTTGGTTTCCTCCTCACATCAGGACTTGTTTATATTATATGCTAATAACCATTTTTTTATATTTTCATTGATTACAAAAACATAGATGAATGCTCAAGTGTTATGGAGGAGACTTCAAAGGATAGACTTGAAGCATGGTAGAAGTTCAATTTCAAGGAATCTCTTCGAGAATTTATGTCTTACAAGTTTTTAAGGAATAACTCAAGTATGCCTTAGACTATATAATATTATATATATATAATATCTTCATGTAAAGGTACGATCATTCTTCTTTTGAAATTTGTTTTACATTACTGACACCGTTATGTATAGGGTTTTGAATATTAAAATATTATTGTTAGGGTGATTAATCATTAGATTGAATATACCCTCATGATATTCATTCTTGTGTAACCCTAACCTCTAGGGTTCACTATAAAACACTAGCCTCTTTCTACTAAAGGTATTTCAATGTTGATTATGAAACCATAGTATACATAGGTTTGTTGATGAAATCTAGAATTCATATTCTTTTGATATTTAGGTTTTGGTATTGTTATGGTAGAAACCCTAACTCTTTAGGTTTTGTTGTTAATGTCTATGTTATGTATTGAAACCATAGATATTTAGGGTTTATGAGAAAAACCTTGTAGTACCTATAATAAAATCCTAAGAATGAAACTCTAGGCGTGTATTTGTCCAATTTCAACCCTAGACTGAATGAAATTGTTGTATACCTAATTTAGATGTATTAATGTTTGTGTATTGGGTTTACCTCGTAGATATAGATATTGATATATTATTCTAGTGCATGAAATCCTAGTTATGTATATGCTAATATGATAACCTAATTTTAGATATTCTAAGATATAATGATATGATTTTCCAATATGATTTAGTTTTGATGATAAAAAATAAGGTTTGCAAAAAAACCTAATAGACTCTAAAATTGTTGAAACCTTAGATGTATAGTAGGATTGCTATTTGATTGAATTACTGATATCTAAGGCTTTGTGTCTCAACTATGGAGTCTAAGGGTTTGTGACAAAACCATAGCAAGAGGTTGAAGTCTAGTATGTGTCTCTTGCTGATTATGAACCTAACTAGGTTTAGGTATTTGATGTCTAAAGTATTTGATTGCTATGATGCTTCCATTATATTGACATAACTTTAATATAGTTAACTTCATGCTTCTGTATATGTATTTTGGTTGTAGTTTCTATTAAAGTTTTTGTAGGTACATAATATTCAAGATGATGAAGATGCTCATGTGATATTAATAAGCATGATGAAGGAATTTATATGAATAATGATGATCAAGTTGAACTTGACACCATAAGAAGGGATGGAACCATGAAATGTTCTCCGATGTTATAGAAGAAAGAAGTGGTTGATCTCCCTAAATTGAGAGGGATCCTTGATAGAAGAAAGGGTATATATCCCCATTTGAGAGGGAGGGAATATTATGACAGTGAATACCTTGAAGTAAGAAAAATTACTATCGATGAATGTGCATGAAGTTGAAAACAAAAGACTTGAGAAAATCCGTTGATGTATTTTGTGTTGCTAAAGAAATGAAAGATAAGAAATCTTTCAAAAAAATTGTATATGGATAACTTAATGATGATATTAGAAACATCTGAATGATTGAAGACCCCAAATATTTTTTTTACTTGTATAAATATTTGAAAGTTTATTACTGATTGGAGTTTTTGTTTGTACATGTAAATCTATCCATCTAAGGTTGAACACTCTAGAAGCATGCTTGGACAAATGGATACGTATGATTTAGTTTGATATGGAGAGATGAAGCATATAAGGGAAAGATGATTTGGAGGACATCTTTCTAGCCTATGCATTTATCTATAGATCCCGAAGAGGGAGGGCATTGGTCATGGAGCTCTGACCTTAGATACACACCTAGATCCCTTGGTTGGTGGTAGAGTTCAAAATATTGATGGTACCTAGAGTTTGCAAAAGTTTGAGTCCCCTTAGTCCCACCTGGATAGAATACCCTGGTTCGTAACACTTAGTGTTCTATAAATCTTCGTAGTTCATTTTGAGATCTTCCATGTGCCTTTATATATATGTAATTATGGATAACTCATTAGTTAATAGGGAGTGTTGAAGAATGTAACTAGTGTCAGTCTTCATAATTATATTTGAGTCGATGTAATATATTTGTCAAAAGAAAGAAAAAGGAAATTTTATTATTAAAGAATTTGACTTTGTTAAAACTTGGGTTTCATGCTTGGGTTAATTGTTTATAGGTCAAAGCCTTTATTGTAGGCTTCTAGGGCTTATGTCAAGTATCCTTTTCCATGTCATAATGTAAAAGACCCTTATTGGGATTTACTTTTTAAGAAAGAAATTTATTATAGTGTAAATTAGGTCTTCTATCCCTCGTCCCCCAGGTCGGCCTAAACAAGGGAATTCAACCTCAAAGATTCACTATATATTGGAGAAAATCGACTCATTTTGAGAACTCACTCAGCAAGTTCAAATTGCAGTAGTTGGAAGCAAAAACATGTGAAATTAAAGAAGGAAGAAGGAAAGGGAGAGTGAAGGAGAAGGAGGTCATTATCTTGCTAAGGAAGCTGAAATTTTCTCTCTCTTGTCTCACACATGCGAAGAAAGTAAAGATGCAGAAAGGCTGAAATTGCAGTCTCGAAGCTAGGCTGAAATGTTGATGTAGTAGGGTCGAAAATTTGTCCTTCCTACAATATTGATGCAGTATTGAAGCAATGTTGATGCAATATTATTGTAGTCGATATTTGAAGGTCGGAAGAACAATTTGAGGGCCGACTTGGTGGAGGAGGAAGGTTTGTTGGTCCAGAGTATTAGTCTATCTCATTTTGAATATACTAAAGGAATATTATTTGAATGGGTTTTATCCCTAGATGAGTGCCTACTTTTGGTGTCCATGATATTCATGTTTTTTCTTTGATGATTTCTTTATGAGAAGAAGATAAAGGAATAACATAAAGAATCGAATAAGATCATAATAATGTCACAAGTAAATATCAAGATACGAAAATCTTTATGCCTTTCCAATTTTATAACAATTTTTTTTATTTTTTTATTTTGTACAAGTCACCCTATAGTTCATCTTGCACACATGTAGAAATGTAACTAGCCAAATTCAACACCAGTCATAATGGACTCCTCATCTGCTAGGAACTTTGTCGATATACAGTTGAAGGGAAAGAGTAAAGAAGCATACTATTATTATGATGAGACGAGTGTCAGGGGCCCAATCATAGTAGAATTGGACATGAGAAAGGCCATGTGTATTTTGGCTAGGTAGGTGGAATCATTAACAACATCAGAAATTGCTAAGAAACCACAAGACCGGCTTTCAAACCAAAGGAAAGAGATACAAATTTCCAAGGTAGAGCTCCTATGGGCCAAATAACATGTCAAGAGAATTGAAACTGAGTTGGATCTTTTGAAGAAAGAGCACACCAACAAATATTCCCTTAAAGAAGTCAGGAAAATAGCATGGGATGAATAATACAGATAGTAAGTAAGCACTGGAATCAATTGGAATTCATCGAAGAAATGATTGAGACCATTAGAAGAGCCCACAGAGAAATGGAAGCCATTAAGAGCACTATTGGCAATTTTTCTTCTGAGTAAGAAGTGATTATAGACTTTCTTAATCGAGTGCCTAAGGAAGAGGTGGTGAGGGTAAACATCAATAGGTACGAATGGGTAGAAATGGATAACTAGATGATAAGAAAGCAAGAATTGGTGACGTTGGTCAAGGATGAGATAGAGGCACCAACAAAGGAAATAGAAGGTTTCAAAAAGAAACGTGAAGTGCTTTATCGAAAGGGACTTCAAAATTTCTTCGACAATGATGGAGACATGTATCCCAAGGAAGCTTTCATACAAAGCTTGATTACAATAAAATAAGACCATAAGGGCTTCAGAGAATAGGATTCTGCCTTTCAGGTAAAGGAAATTATGAAATTGTACGATAATAAATTTGATATTTTTTATATACTGAAGTATATTTTCAAGGAGTGAGGTAGATCTGATTACGAGGCCATCACTAACCTAGAAGGAAATATCATAGATGAATGGTTATGTGATGTTCCATTTGGTAAGGAATGGAGGAATCTTATGGATTTATATGAATCGGCCATTCAAAGTGGATTTCCACCAGTGACACAGATGGCATTGACAGAGGCAGGTTCCAGCTCAAAGCCTCCACAACAACAATAGGCACAATCATAGGTGCAACCCCAATAATCAACATTGACATTGACATGACCATCGACACCATCAACAACTCAACCAAGGTAGCGCCCAACACTGGTAGTGCCCAACCAAGAGAGAAAAGACCCATTGTACATCCAAGAGAGAAAACCTACTATAACAAAATTCGTAAGGGTCCACCCTACAACTGGAAGATCAAAACTTGTAAACATTCATAATTCAGGGGGCTGGCATTTTTGTAAAGATTTTTGGTAATTTTTCAAAATACCATTAGTGGTTTAGGGGAGGGGATTGGGATTTAAGTGCATATATATATGCCTCATTTTGTATTTTCAATGGATAAATTATGGTTTGTATGGGAAAATCTGACAAAATCTTGCTAGAACCTGCTGGCAGTTTTGAAGCTTTCAAGGAAGGAATTGTGTAGCGAGTTTTGGGCTATCTGTCCTTCTTCTAAATCTGATTTCATGAAACAACCTTGGGTTTGAATATTTGCTACATGAAAATGATAATTTTAGAGGAGTTAAGGTTTATAAGTTGGGATTTAAAGAATCTAGAGTTAAAACCTTAAGATAAAAAATATGGATAATTTAGACAGAGAAGGAAGATGAAAAAATAGTGGAGATCCTATTAAGGTTTCTTTGAACAATGCTCACAGGTAATTTTTGTAACTCTTATAGATACATAAACAAATCTGCAACTCATTCTAATGAACCTACTACCATCATACACGTGTTTCATAAGAAGAAAAAAAATGGAGATCAAATAAGAAAAGTAACACATAGTGCACTACACCAATGAACTGGAATCAATCTAGTGATTTTATTTTCTCCAAGGAAGCATAACCATTACAGAAGTGATCAAAATTTCAAAACTTTGAACCCCCTATCTTTGGTTCCCGTGTCTATAAATATTACATGAAAATCTATTGTAAAAGTAACCGTTAAAATTTCTTAACTATCTTAACTACTTCTAACTAAGGATATCTTAATAAAAATTTAAAACACAAAAATTTCTCATAAAGAGAAAAAATGATGATTCTTGAAATTTACAAAATTAAATAAAAATACTTCATTGATTGGGCTGATTAGATATCAGCTACTCCCATGACCTGTACTTCTAGAGGTGTCACCATTTTTTCACATTGTTTCCTTATTGCTTCATCTGAGAACTAATAGGCAAGAAATATTCACATGCCATCTATAAGCTGGAGTGTTTGAAGTAATTTGGCTTGGCCTGGAACAAAGCTTTCACAAACCACATGAGATGAAAGTCAAGATGAAGATAATTTACAATAGTTTGACCTATTAGAGCTTCAACTACTTTAGGAATCCTATTCATTTAACATTGTAAACTTGACAACATTTTTTCAAATGCTTCCCAGGAAACTAACTGATCATTTTCATCCTAGAAACTTGGCAATACCACCCTTGTTCCTTTACCAAAATTGTTATTTAATAATGATTTGAAAAAGAAAGGAAATTGTCAGCTTTATGTTCTTCAATTGTCCTTAATTTGAGCATTCAATCCCATAATATTCATTTTGTTATGATTTCACTCCTTAAAATTTGGAACTATCTTGATCACTTGATAAAATATAATTTTCTTCTGAAATGTTGCCCTGATTATTTGAAATATGCAATGAGATTAATGAGTTGCGCCCATTCATCTTCCATTGGATAAGTTAAAGTAACCATTTTGCCTTAAAGCTTCATCCACTTCTATATATTTCTGAATGGTTGGTTTAACTATGAACAAATGTCTGATATCATAACAAACAAATAGATCATCAAATAATTTCTTGAGTAAAATTTAACCACTTATATCTCCTTTTATTCTGGAAAATTTTGATTTATCCATTGCTACCCTGTGCAGTAATCTTTGATACTCTTCTTCTGTTACTATTTTTCCTTGTGAATTTCTAATAGAAGGCAATCCTTTTTGTTGTAAAATAGATATTTTTTTGCAAAATTTATTTATATGTATCTACATAGTTTCACATTTATCTTTCATTTGCAACATTAAGTTTTTATTTGTTAGAATTTTTCTAGTTTGCAAAACTGAATTAGTTCAATCATCAATACCAAATTATTCTAGCTCATGCTTTGTCTTTGCATTTAAAAAATTAATGATCTTCTTTTCTTGACTATGTTTGTTTCCCAACTCATCGTTAATCTCATTAATGAATTTCACTGCTCATTGCAACAACTCTTCATGTTCAACAATAATTCCAATTTATGACCAAATGTCATATATTGAAGACATTACTTTCATCCAAATCTTCTCTTTAGCCTGTATTAAACATTGAACACCGTCAATCTGACTTAGTTTCCATTCAAGTTGTTTTTGCAACCTGTAATTTTTCTTCATTTCAACAATTAAATAATTATCAAAGTTGATTTTTTCTTTATCAACCTTTTCTAGATCTTATTTCAAATTACCAATTTCTTAATTCTTTAACATTAGGGATGATAAAGCCTGTGATAATTCTTTTGTTGCCCCATTTCCTTCTAAATTGATTTGAGACGTGGAGGGTAGTGTCTTCTATTTTCCTTTAATAATTTCTCCATCCGAGATTCCATGTTTTGTATCTGCAAGTTGTTCAAATATCGTTTGCAAAATTAATTCTTTCTCCTTTTCAAGCTCTCCAACTTCCTGTGTCCGTGGATGTTCTATAGTAGGCATCTTTAATCTCTTATGAATAACTTGAATATTTGCATTTCTATTTTTTATAATCTCTTGAGAAGCATTAATATCATGAGTATGTAAACCCAATTTAATAACACTACCCTCCAATTATTTGATTCTAGGTTCTTTAGCAAGAGAAGACATTCTATATCTTTAACACAAAAATAATACTATTTAATGAATTTTGTAATTTTGATAAACTTATTGTCGAGCTAGTTAGAGTAGAATAAATCATTTCACCTATCTGTCCATGAACATCAATCTGATAAGAAGGATGAATCTATTTAGTATTAAAAGAAAACGTAGAAGTCTTGAACTCTTATGCAGTGTTAGCTCCTGGTACATTGGATTCAAGAAAAGCTACTTGAAATGGTCATTTTTCAACATTTAGAGCTAACAAAAATATGTTTTTTGTG
The DNA here is from genome assembly GCA_000404065.3 of Pinus taeda. NCBI lineage: Eukaryota > Viridiplantae > Streptophyta > Pinopsida > Pinales > Pinaceae > Pinus > Pinus taeda. Next base: position 4,760 of record APFE030217740.1, on the reverse strand, counting down.
TAAGAGGGTTTCTTCCAAAATGAAGAGTAGGTCATTGACTTCAGAGCTACATTCTTCTTCTTAATTTCCTTGAACTTGGATAAAATAATTTGATTAGAAGAATAAGAAGTTTAAGGAGAAGATTATCCTTTTGTTATTTTTATTTCCTACAAATTGAAAACAAGCTCCATTGAAAGAACAACTATAGTTAGCAAAGGAATTATCTGAGGATCTAGTTTCTGACATAGTCTCTTCTACATCCCTTGTTCTCTATCTTTTTTAAGCTCAGAACTCAATTCCCTATGATTATGAAACATTCTCAATTTTCCTCTTGAGTTCTTTTTCCTTCTGCCACAGGGTTGCTTAACCATCAATTCATGTTGATTCTTTTGCTCCTTTCTCTGCTGGTAATTATTCAAGAATTTCTTCTTCCCAAGTGTCACTATTTACATATTTTTCAATCTTTGGGTTTGATATATGAACATAGGAAGTAGAATTTTTCTTAACTATGATAGATGATTTCTTAACTATGATAGATGATATTCTTCCAATTGGATCATAAGACCAATTGATTCCAAATGAAAATTTTAGTTGTACTAACAAAAAATCTACCTCTTTATCAGTAGCTCTACTATTTACACCAAATGGTCCCACTTATGTTTTTATCTTGAAAATAACCTCCTTCTTTTTTTCCACAAAATGTACATGATCTAAATCCAAAATCCATTTGATGAACTCAAGAGAAAAAGTTATGATTGGAGGAAATACCAGAAAACGATATGGAGAGATTTCACATCCATACACTCTTATCTTAGTAAAATTATTATATTAAGTACCAATCACTAATTCGTATCTTGGGGGATAAGATACAGGAGAAAATAATGTTGGTAGAGGAGGAGATAAAACATATAGATCTTGCATGAAACTAATGACAAGAACACTGATCAAAATACAAGAACTGAAATACATCATAAAAACACTAATGAAAATCCAAGAACTGAAATACATCATAAAAATATGAAGAGAGAGAGAGAGAGAGAGAGAGAGAGAGAGAGAGAGAGAGAATTGGAGAAGAAGAAGAATTACATTAAGAAGAACCATTACATTTAATGAGGCCAAATTTGGGACCTCTTCTTCTCAACCTTCACTCTCTTCCTATTGTGTTCTTCTAATATGTCTTGTTGATAGATTCAACTTTGATTTAGGTTGAACTCATCAGATACATGTTGATTAAGTTCCCTTTTAGATACAAATATGATGTTATGACTTATACATCCGAGCTTAGGTTATAAGCCCCCCTATGATTTAGATCAACCCCCCGCCCCCCCCCCCCCCCCCCCCCCCTAGAGAATGATGACCCCCATCATTCCAAATGCTAAAGAAAAAAGAGGGACCCCATTATGTTTAATGTAAAATCATGATTACAATATGCCATGAGAAAATTAAAGGGTTATGTGTGGTTAACCCATAACTTTGGGTTTGTGGTTTACCCAAACCCATGGTTTTCTTTTCGTTTCATTTCTTTTGATTTTGTTTTTCAGCAATAAACATCTTGTTGTAACTTTGTTGATAAAATCAACTAAAGGTGATGAAATCAAATTCAATCGAAGACCCATTTGAGGTATTAAAGAGATATTTCCATTGATATAAGACAATTTCACTTTGATGACATGTGGAGTGAGAAAATGATTCCTGAAACTCACGGTACGCGCGACCACACAACATTTTAGAGATGTGTAACTTTAATTGCTCATATTTCTCAAACTGAGAAATGAAATAAAATTATGTAAAAAACCCATTTGAGATAACAAAAAATCCTTTCAAATGAGATATTGTGCACCTTCTAAAATGCTCCATGTAGGTCGTAGAACTTGCATGAAGTTTGTGAAGATTTCTTCTCTATGTTTCATCCATCATTATGCTTCTATGGCGACCACCCAACCATGGGAAAGCTGAGAAATGCTTAGAAATGAGGTCGTACAAGATTCTATGCATTGCATACAATTTTTTTATGTTGTGGCATGGATGTATAAATCTATAATAACAACGAATGTGAGAATACCAATTGCAAAGGGACATAAAGGATGCCAAGGTTTTGTAGAGTGACATGGGTTGTTGTATAGGTCATGGAACCTCCATTTTGCAGACAAATGGATGTACTGAGTCCATGTAAAAATGCTCCTACAATGGTCAACAAATATTTTGTTGGAAATAATACTGAGAGGGGGGGTGAATCAGTATTATCATATTAATAAAACTTTTTCATTTCCAAACTTTGATTCATATATGCTACTTCCACAACTTCTTATGATTAAGTTGATTGATCTTCAATGAGTGCATTAGAACATTATCAACCATATTATCAGTTAACAGATGCAGAAACATAGAATAGATCATCACACATAAGGCACACACATGAACACCATGATATAAGGTGGAAACCCAATGCGGGAGAAAACCACCTGCTGCAAGTCATCTCAATCTTCTTCTTAATAAGAAAATCCTTTACAATATTTGTACTGGTGCAGTATTATACTAGTACGGGAGCTACAACCCCCTTTTCTCTTGTACTAGCCGATCCATTTACTAGTACGCAGGCTGCTACCTGCTACAATGCTCCAAATATTCCCCTTTGCTTTTGTACTAG
>APFE030217739.1:42091-52885 GCA_000404065.3 Pinus taeda | reverse complement strand
GTATGTTTAGAGAAGGATTGCTCTTGTTTGTCTTGTTTGTCACTAGAGAGTCTTAGACTCCTAGGGAGGTTAGGTTTGTTCGCAAAAATAACTCTTTCCGCATGACACATGACATTATGAAAACCCTAAATTTCAAAAGAATATGATTTCATCATGTATTCAAGATTGACTTACCCTTAACATCAAGAGTCTAGGGTTTTACAGTGAACCCTAAGGATTAGGGTTTCACAAAAATAGACGAATGACAAGACACAATCTAATGATGGTAGATTCAATCTGATTATTAATCACCCTAACAAGAATATTTATGATTCAAAACCATAGACATAAAGATTTCAGTAGTATAAAGCAAATTTCAAAAGAAGAATGATCATTCCTTTTGCATAAAGAGAACCTTATAAAAAAACTTGTAGTCTAAGACATACCTTGAGTTGTTCTTTAAAAAACCTTGTAGGACATAAATTATTTAAGGGATTCCTTTGCAACAAAAATCCTTTCATGACTCAAGTATTTCCTTTGAAGTCTCCTCCATAACCTTTTTGTATTTTGTAAGCCTTTCTAACCATGGAAAATATAAAGAAAAGGTTAATAGCATACAATACAAACAAATCTTGATGTGAGGAGGAAACCAAACATAAAATAGGAAACAATGACCAAAATACTTCTCTTTTGGTAAAATGGTGGAGGCTCCCTCCTAATCCAATCTTTCTAAGGGATACCTACAACTTATAGAATTTCTAAAAGATATATTAGACCTACAAACTCCGTAAATCAAAACATATTGCAAAACCTAAAATAGTAGATTAAGAAGGATATGTAAGATAAGACTTAATGATATAAGTCTTTGACTTCCAAATATTTAGACTTATTCTTCTTAGGTGGACCTTCATTGGTAAAATTTTCTTGTTCTCTATCTCTCCTTTTATTCCTTGGATTCTTAGGGCATTGACTTTTGTAATGTCCCATTTTATGACAATTGTAGCACTCAATATTTGACAAATCAACCTTCTTCTTTGGTCCTTTGAACTTCTTGAATGTTCCCTTATTCTTGTGATGAGAAATGTAGGCATTAGAAGCGTTGTTTTCTTCATCTTCCTTTTTTTCATTTACTAACGAGATGTGGGCTTCTTCTTGAATACATTCATTCCACATTTCTTCAAACATTGGTGTATCCTTCCAATTAATAATTCCTTAGGCAAAAGAACTAAAGAACTCCAAGATTTTGGTAGACCTAGTAGAGCAATAATCACAAGTTCTTTTTCTGGTACAACTTCACCTATTTCTTGATTTTCATCCCTTATTCTAGATATGCTTAAAGATCACTATGACACGGTATCATTTTTTGTCATCTTTGTCCTTAGTTCATTCTTGAGGCTAGCTATCTCACCAATATTCTTGATAGTGAATAACTTGGAGAAGGCTTCATATATTTCTTGAGCAGAGTCTATATTGGATATGTATGGGATTAGATTATCCTTTACTCCATATACTATCTAGTTCATGGCCAAGATGTGATTTTCCTTTAAATTCTCCTTTCCTACATCATCTGTAAGTTTCTTAACTTTTCCTTGAACAAGATCCAAAACTTTGTGTTTAGTGAGAATAAGATCTATCGTCTTTTTCCATGCCCTGTAGTTGGAGGCTCTTTCTAGCTTGTTTTATGTATTCATTGTAGTTGACATATTTTTTTATAGATAATGGGATTCTCTTCTTATATGATCCTTTTTCTTAATGACCTTCCTTTGTTTTTTTTCTTCAATAGATCTTCAAGCTATATTTTTCTTTCTTCTTCACCTTAGCTCTGATACCATGTTAGAAATTCAGAAAGGAAGAAAGATTCTTTTATATTGATAATTAATTGTTATATTCTTGTGGAATTATTATCTTTTCTTCATGTTCTTATTTTATCTTTGCTTCATCAAGAAATCATCTAAACAAAAACATGAAGATCAACGACACCATATGTAGGAACTTAGTTAGGGCCAAAATATCTCTCTAGGGGAAAACCCAATCAAACTCTTCCACTAATAAAATTAAGATAGACCAAGACCTTATACCTAACCAAAAGATCTTCCTCCTCCACCAAGTTAACCTTCCAACATGATTCAAGAAAATTGAGTAGCCTCTTCTTGTCTAGTAGTTGTAACCCAATAGCTAATCCAGAATTTCGGCCCAGCTACTCCAGAATTTTGGCCCAACTACTCCATAATATCAGCCTAGCCACAGTATTACAATTTTGGCACTTCCAACAACCCAGTAATTTAGCACTATGTGAGACAAAGGGAGAGAATATTTGATTCTTCTTCAGACCTGGTACATATTTTACATCAGTCATGGCGAGGGGAGCTCCATGCTCCCTCTAAAACACAACCTTACCTTCACCTAAAACACAATACTTTACATCATCTCCCATCTCGATCCGCATCTAGAGATCCTTCTCCTCCAAGGTACTGAAAATATTCTTGTCACCTGACATGTGGAATGAAGCTCCAATATCCAGGTACCATACACATCCCACCATGGATGAAACCATGCATGCGATAAGTGAGAAATTCATCTCAAACTATGAGGCCAGTGCCTCACCATCAGATCCCTTTGAGGAACCCTTCTTGGATTTCTTCTGTGGACAATTCGTAGCATAATGGCCCACTTCATGACAATGAAAGCATCACACTTTCGATTTGTAAATCTTCTTCCCACCATGGGAAGGACGGGATTTGGGATGGGACGCCTTCCCTTTCCCTTTCCTTGCCTTACCTGCTAAAGCTAGATTTTCTTCATCTTTTTACTTCGATGAGGATCCATCTCTGGTGCTTCTTCTTATTTCCTCCTACATCATATCCGACCAAATTCGTTCCCAATCTGGCAATTTTTCTCTTCCATTAATCGAGTCTTGGTAGCTATGCCAGCTCTTATTAAGACTGTTATGAAACCAACTCAAGAAAAAGATAGAAAAGATAGATCAATGCCTTATTCAACCTCTTCGAGGGGGCAACCTCCTTTACATTACATAAACGAACAATTCTTTGATGATTCAAATGACAAAAACTCCTTTCTATATATAGGAGTCTAAGGAGTCACAATATAACCCAGCTTACCTAACAATAATAATATAAAGCCACAAAAATAAAAATAGAGGGATTCTATGGGGCATAGTAATAAAAATATGGGGACAATAGGGGCACAACATTATTAATAAGGGATACAACTACAATAGTAATGGGGTAATCACTAGTATTATAGGACCTATCAAAAAACAAGGAGTGCAAGACTCACCAAGTCATCATCAACGGTTGTGATCCCTACACTTCCAAGCTCATCCCTAGTGGTGAGCTTGTTCAGATATGTAGAGATTGTGTTGCCCATTTCACACTTGATCTTATGAAGCTTGTCTTTCAGCTCCAACTTCCTCTTATCATTGTTGTTCTAATATAGATCTTTCAATGTTTTCCACATTGAAAATGATGTCTCCTTCCCGTGGAGGCTCGAGACAATGTGGTCTCAAACTCCTTCCAAGAGGATTCTCCTTGCTCTAGCCACACATTTCTTCCATTCTACCAGTTGAGTAGCATCAGTCGGCTTGGGGAATTCTTGATCAATGAAGTCATTTAGACCATTATCCTCTAATACTGCCTCCATGCAATCCTTCCAAGCTATATAATTCGAGCTACCATCAAGGGCATACTCAAGTCTTAAACCGCTGAACGCCATCGGTGAAATTGAGATGTGATAAGAACTCGATTTCTATATTCAGGAACCACAAACTTCTCCTTCTCCTTCTTGTATATTTTTCTTCGCCTTGATCACCTTTGCTCCGATACCATGTAGAAATTCCCATTGTAGATCAATAGATTATGCAATATACTAAAACACAATACAAGATCTACTTCTACAACACTTTGCCGAAGCTTAATCTAATTGAGAAAGATCAAGAGAACACATATAACTGAGAATGATAAATAAATCACACTAACACAGAAGAAATAACCCGGGGAAAGCCTCAGCCTAAAACCCCAATCTTTGTATTATCATACAAGTAGAAATCTTGTTCAAGTTACAAAAAGAATCAGCTCTCAAGATATCCTGCTCTCTCTGCAATCAAACAATACAACTCACAGACTGAAGAGACATAGTATATGTCCTCCTCAAGCCCTCCAAGCCTCTTATTTCCTTGTGCAGTTTTTCTTGGGGTCCAGTGAAGCCACATGTGTGAATTGGCCTCATCGCACTCACAAAACCTGAAGAAGTAACTACGCAATCCTTAAGGAAATAATTCCTTCTGCATGCAAGGAATATTCACAATGGAATCAAATAATAGTACACTACCCCTCCATTTGATCTCAGTTGGGTCTCTGTCTGAACTAACATGCATGAGTTATTTATGAGAGAATATTTAGTTATCTGAAGTGCAGTAGTTACATGCATGTAAGCATTAACTAACTGAACTTACATTAATTCAACAAATTGTTTGAATTAATCTAACTCGACTTGACTCAGTTAACTAAGCCAACTAATTACAACTCATCCTTATCTCTTTAATTGATGGATAAATTCCTCAATTAATGGATAAACTATTGCATGTCCCCACATAGACTTGATGTTTGATTTTCCTTAACTAATTAACTCAATGAATTAATTAATTATTTTACAAACAACTGCTAAGATCAAATTTGAATTTTACTTCTCTATTTTAGTTTAGGGACTAATTAAAATAGGAAGGTATCCTGAAATGCTATTTTTAGAATGATATTTTTAGCACTTCCATTTTTTCATCCCTTGTTGCTATGTTCAACACTGGCTGAACTTCTATTTATAGCGGTGCTATTTTTAGCATTTCTATTTTTAGGATTTCATGTTGCTATTTTCAACATTTTCCACTATAACAAATCAGAATATGAAGGTAAAATTTGTAAAGTCACAATGTGTGGTAAAATATATGTAGGATCACTTCAAGGTTATTATAGTAGGGGCAAGAATTGGAGGTTTATACAAGATTGATTGTATAAGAAAAAGTAATCAAGTGTTGGCATCCAAAACCATGATAACAAAAGTTCTTTGAAACCAAAGGTATGACCACCTTTGTTATCATGATTTGTTGCTACTCCAGAGATAAAAAATGGTGGAGGGACTCACATTGTTTAAGAATGAATATTATGCATGTGAAAGTTGTGCAGTGGGGAAGATGCACAGGGAGGAGTTTCATACTCATACAAATAGAGGAGAGAGGGATATTCTTGGACTTGTGCATGGAAATGTGTGTGGGAATATGTAGACAAGATCATTAGGTGGAGCATATTATTATTTGATCTTTATTGATGATTGCACAAAATATTCTTAAGTGTATTTCATAAGAAATGAAAGTGATGTATTTGAATATTTTAAAGAGTTTTAAAACTTGGTTGAGAGGTAAACAGAAAAATACATCACAATCCTCTGATTGGATCAAGGGGTGGAATATACATTAGGTGCATTCATCAAGTAGTACACATAATTTTTTTGCAAATAGAAATGTCTTATTTCATGAGTATGCGGTTGAATGCCATAAGGAGAACAACTATGATGCATGGCATATTCCTCTTGATTATAATGATGTCAAGGAAGAGGTAGATGATAAATATGAACATAAACAGGAGGAATAATATAGTGATATTGACACCTCAAGCAACCATAACACACGAGGAGAAGGAGATAATTCACCACAAAGAAGGAGAAGAGATGAAAGCAATGAATCAATAAGGAGGTCATCATGCCAAATGTAGATGCCCATAAGGTATAATTACTATGCCTTAATGACATAATTAATGAATGCCATAGAACCTTTTAATTTTAAATAGGCTAATGAGCATAAAGAATGGAGAAATGCAATGAAGGAAGAATATGAGTCCATAATGAAAAATGATACTTTGGAATTAATAGAAATCTTTGAAAATAATATACCCATAGGATCCAAATGGTTGTTCAAGAAAAAAGTTAATTCTGATGAAAGTATAAATAAATCTAAATCCAAAATGGCTATTAAAGGCTGCTCACAAAGAGAGGGAATTGATTATTATGAAACCTTTGCACATGTAACAAATCTAACACAATTAGATTAATGATTGCATTAGCTACAAAATATCAATGGAAACTACATCAGCTAGATGTTAAGTCTACTTTTTTGCATGGGGAACTGATTGAAGAAGTATTTCCTATTAAACTAGAGGTATTTGTTAAAAAGGGCGAAGAGCATATTTTTCTTTAACTAAAGAAATACTTACATGGGTTAAAATAGACACCAAGACCTTAGTATGTGAAGATTGACTCTTTCTTTCTTTAAAAGGGTTTTATGAAAGGAAAATGTGATCCTAACATGTATTTCAAATCAAATCAGAAGGAGCATGTTGTTTTGATTTCCTTGTATAATGATGATCTCATTATAACTGGAATTGCATCTAGATTGATTGATAAAGTTAAAAGACAATTGTCACAGCTTTTTGAAATAAAAGACCTTGGTGAATTTCACTATTGATTAGGCCTTGAAATGAGAAGAGAAGTTAAAAAAAAATGATTACACAAATAAATATACATGAGAGATTCTAAAAATGTTTAAAATGGATCAAACTCTACAATGATGACGAGACTAAAGAGGTGGATGGTACATTATATCATTAGTTGGTGGAAAGTATAAACTATCTCACTACAAACAACCTAGACATATATGTTAAATTAGCATCATAAGTCAATTTATGGCCAAGCTCTTGAAAGTTGGAGAGAAGTTAAGAAATTCTTTCGATATTTGAAAGGGCTGCTAATTTTGTATTAAATATACTGATGACTTTTATGTTGAGTTGGTAGGTTATTCTAATTCAGATTGGGTCAGAAATCTTGATGACAGAAGATCAACTTCAAGATATGCATTCAACCATGGATCTGAGATTGTGAAATAGACTAGTTAGAAACAACCAACTATTTCTTTCTCATCAACTAAAGCCAAATATAAAGCTTTATTCAACGCTTCTTGTTAAGCAATTCAGTTGAGGTGAGTTCTTGAAGATGTGGGAGACAAACATAAAACATCAATGGTTATCAATTGTGATAATAAAAGCTCCATACCACTAGCCAACAATCCTTTGTACCATGCATGATCAAAACATATTGAGATTGATTATCATTTTGTCAGGGAAAAGATGTAGTATAAGGAAATTGATTTAGTTTATCGTAATACCAATGAAAACATGACTGACATCTTTACTAAATCTATTGGAAAGGAAAAGTATGAACTATTTTTAAATCACTTAGGTGTGTTAGAAAATACATTTCTCCATATAGAAAGAGTGTTAGAATAATGGAGAAATATCTAGATTATATTATTATTAGCACATTATTATACATTCTCATTGAGATTATGTAGATTTTAGATACTATTTATGAGGAGGTTGTTCAAAATCCTCAACCACTTTCTAATCCTATATATGTAAGTATTTTTTGGGTTGGATGAATGCAAGTGCGAGTGATCTGAATTGGATCCATAAAGAATAATTAACAGAGCCATGGTTGTACCAGGTCAGGACAAACTTCAAAGAATTTAAACAGTGATCAAAAACACCTCTAAACTAGTGGCAATGGCAGCCAGCGTGGAACGACGAGGACCTCGGTCAAAGCGCGCTGACCGAGGCCCATGGAGATTGTGCAAGAGGTGAAATTAGCCCCTGGGAGGCTGAGATTGGGAAACAAAGGGAGTTTTTTATGCACGATTAGTGCTAATTGCGCATCACTAGGCGAAAACCCTGAAAGTGGAGAAGCCTCGAGCACACGATCACATGGGAGCCGGGAAAAACGTGGGACAAAAGGCTAGGCGCTAAAGGTGGGACCCACTCCAAAACTGCAGGTATTGATCGAGGGCATCCATGGGTGGTAAGCAGATTTGATGAAAAAGGATCGATTCCACTCAGCGCCTGACGCGTGGCAAGTGGGGGAGAGAGAAAACTGTCGCTCATCACACGTTAACGGTCAAGCTAGTCAACCGCGCGGGATGAGCAAATGGCGTCGGATCTGAGGGCTCCAGATCTAACGACTGAGATCACGCTCAATGGAGAAGACAGAATTTACTAAGGGTTAAGCAACGATTTAGAAGAATTTGAAGTCCGAATTGAATGCCACAGTGATGGAAGACTCATTCCATGACATAATTGAAGAATTGAACCAACGAGGCAAGCTGGCACAGTTCACAGGAGGACAAGTAGCCATCCCTGTGAGCCCGATGATGGTTCTGAAACAGGGAACTCCAAGTGAAACTGCAAGCAGGAAAATCGACGGAGCCAGCAGAGGAAACGAACGACATGAGCTCGAATGGTTTAAAGCCATGAACATAGAACAAAAAGGATGACGGAGGAGTCGGGAACCTAGAGAGGAACACCGAAGATAGAAGACAGAGAAGAGAAAGAATCAGTGAAGCAAAAAGCAGAAAAAGGACAGAGGGCTGAGTTGACCAAAGGCAGCATCGAGCACTAGAGAGCTTGAGAGATTCAAGCCATCCCAGAGAAGATCTGTCAGACCAGAGAGGTCAAAGAGCTGGTAAGGAAGAGATTCTGTGTACTCTAGTGGTTTAGGGAATCCAAAAACCACCCTGCCAAGCCAATCTGTTACAGGAGACTCACATTGAGCTCCTTCATTGTAATTCTCTGCTTCAAGACACAATAAAAAGAAGGCCGCCACTGAGAGCTAGACCGGAGATGTAGCCCTAGAGGATAGGGTGAACTCCTTATTAATTTCTTGTTTTCTTGTCTTTGCTTACTGTATTTCTCTGTTGTTTTGTTTCAAGTGCCTGTGTATTTACAATATGATTGATCCATTGCTTAAATAACATAGACACACACACCAACATATGAGTCTGTAATACCGTTAATTAATAATTCTTAATTGAGGTCACTCATAGGGTGATTATCAAATCAAGTGGTATTAGAGCTTTAGGTTGTAAGGTTAGACAAGCTTGTGTTGGTTTAGCTGTTGAATTCTCACTAGATCGAAGCTCAAATTAGGAGAAGGAGAGTTGGTCAAAACTAATCTTGAAATTGGGAGAGTCTATCCTCGGAAGACAATGTCAGAGGAAGGTTCTGTGGGGCCAGACCCTCAATTCATAGAGAGTTTCCTAGCTATAAATTCTATGGTAGAAGAAATGTATAAGGACTTTAGAAAGCATAAAGATGAAGATTCATCAGGTTCTAAACAAGATAAAGAAGAAGAAGAATCTCATTCTCATGACCACTCAAAAGGAAAAGGGAAAGAGGAAAACTTTCTCACCCCTCCTAATAGCCATGTGCATAATAAGAAAGCATCTTTGATCAAGCTAGATTTTAAATTTGACTTGCCTATATATGATGGAGAGTTAAATGTTGAAAAATTGGACAATTGGATTAGACAAATTGATCTATATTGCAGAGTACAGAACATTGACTCAGACAAGAGAACAATTCAGCTAGCAAACCTACGCCTAGGAGGCACTGCCTTGGTTGGGTGGGAAGGCAGAACCCAAACTGACATGAAAAGACATGGTAAGACTATCTCTATCTAGAGTGACTTTGTTTCTGCAATCAAGAAGCAGTTCTATCCATTGGCCTACATGCAATAAGCCATGATGAGTTGGCAAACTCTTCGGCAATTGAAAGGGCAAAGTGTGCAAGGGTACACTCAAGAATTTAGAAAGAGATCATTGATTCTAGGGATCTCGTTAGACTCACCAAAGACTCTTTTGAAGTACACTGGTGGTCTACATAGCTACATGAGGCATACCATCCTCATGTTTAATCCCACTAGTATAGTTGAGGCATCTGTACAAGCTACTCATCTAGAGGCTAGAGGAAAGAATGGAAATCCAAAAGTTGGGGGACCATCCCAACCCACTGCAAGCAAGAGCAAAGAGAAAAGAAAGAAGAAGTGAAAGCAAGGAAGGCTAACATTGCACATAAAGGAAAAGCTTCATGCACTCACTGTAAAAAGGATGGGCATGATGATGAGCACTGTTGGATTCTGCATCCAGAGCTGATACCTAAGAAGTCTGAGGGCAAGAAGAAAAAGATTGCTACAACTATTCAGAAAGATTTGGGGTCAGACTCGGGAGATGAAATAATCATTGCAGCCACAGGTATAAAAGGTAAGAATTCTGAAGCATCTACTAGTAATTCTGCTCAATCTGTTGTTGATGAAGAACATGAGAGAAAAATACATGAGATTTTCCATATTCGAGTTATTTCCAAGCATCAAAAGATTGATACTTTCTTTGATAGTGGCTCACAAGTAAATTTGATTTCTGAAGAAATTGTAAAGAAATTGGGATTAGAAACTACACCTCACAGGAAACCATACCCATTAGGATGGTTGAATGATAAAGAACAACTACAAGTGAATAGACAGTGCAAACTCAAGTTTTCTTTTGGGTCAGCATTTGTAGATGAGGTTGAGTTAGACATAATTCCTTTGGATAAATGTGGAATTGTTTAGAAGTCCTTACTTGTATAATAGAAAAGCTATTTTCTGTAGAGCCGAGAACAAGTATCTACTTGTTAAAGATGGAATCAAATACTTTGTAAGAGCTTATAAGATCAAGAATAATTATACTCTCATAAACTTAGGGAAGATGAAAAGAATGATAAATTCATGCAAACAATTCTTACTAATGGTTGTAAAAGAAAAGAAACCTGATCAAACCAATGTATTTGAGGGTTGTAATGCTAAGCAGCAAGATGATATAGAAAAGATTGTTTCAGAGTATGATGTCTTGTTTCAAGAACCTAAAGGTCTGCCACCCAAAAAGGAAAT
>APFE030217739.1:17812-42060 GCA_000404065.3 Pinus taeda | reverse complement strand
TAACATTGGAATGTACAGGTTGTCTGCTTTAGAGAATGCTGAAATCAAGAAGCAGGTGCAGGAGTTGCTCGAGAAGGGGTTCATCAAGCCTAGCACATCACCATGTGGGTCACCAATCGTTTTGGTGAGAAAGAAAGATGGCTCGTGGAGAATGTGAATTGACTGCCGAGCACTGAATAAGATAACAATCAAAAATCATTTTCCCCTTCCATGCATAGATGATCTTTTAGATTAATTAAAGGAAGATGTTTATTTCACAAAGCTGGAGTTGCACAGTGGATACCATCAGGTCAGAGTTGCAGAGCAAGATGCATGGAAGACTACTTTCAAAACAAAACAGGGATTGTATGAGTGGCTGGTTATGTCTTTTGGCTTGACCAATGCCCTTGCTACTTTCATGAGATTAATGAATGATGTACTCAAGCCTTTCTTAATGATTTTGTTATTGTGTATCTGGATGACATTCTGATTTCTAGTAAAATGTGGAAAGAACACTTAAAGCATGTTAAGCAGACATTAGATGCTTTGAAAAGAGAAAAAAATTATGTTAAATTCTCAAAATGTGAATTTGGCAAAACATCTCTAAATTATTTGGGTCATATAGTAGGGGGTGGTGAATTGAAAATAGATCCCTCTAAAGTGGCAGTCATTGTAAACTAGCCTAAACCTGAGTCTGCTAAAAAAGTGAGAAGCTTCTTAGGAGCAGCACAATATTGGAGGAAGTTCATCTCTAACTTTTCGTCAATTGCAGCTCCCTTACATGCTTTGACAGGATTGAACAAGGTGTTTCAGTGGGGAGGAAAACATCAAAAAGCCTTCGACACCTTGAAAGAAAAGACTAGTACAACACCTGTACTAGCACTTCCTGATCTACAAATACCATTTGAGATCCAAACAGATGCCAATGACTATGCCATGGGAGCAGTATTGACACAGCATGGTAAACCCATCTGTTATCATTCTAATACTTTTAATTCTGCAGTAGTTAACTATCCTACATATGATAAGAATTGTATGCATTAGTAGTTTAGAGTGTGAAAAAGTGGAAACATTATTTAATGGGCAAAGAGACAGTAATACATACTGATCATCAACCACTTCAATATCTACACTCCCAAACTAAGTTGCAACAATCAAGACATTATAGGTGGATGGGTTTTCTACAACAATTTCATTTGGTCATTAGATATAAAAAGGGCATACATAACAAAGTTACAGACATGTTATCTAGACCCATTATAAATGCATCTACTATACTTAAGCATAATTTTATGATACATGAAAGCTACATTGAACAATATGCTCAGGATATAGACTTTAAAGATGTATATGCAACTTTGAGTCAAGGAAAAAGATTAGAAGAATTGGATTATCATGTAAAGGATCGACTCTTATATCATTATGGGAAACTCTGCATTCCACAAAGAGAGTAAAGATAATTAGAGAGGCACACACTTCTCTGATATCAGCTCACTTTCGGGTAAGTAAAACAGTTGCACAGTTGCAAAGATTTTGTTATTGGCCAAGAATGAATGAGACAGTTTCTAGATATATAAGAGGGTGTACTATGTGTGCTAAAAGCAAGCCCAGCAATAGAAAACTAGGCTTGTACACTCCATTACCAGTTCCTTCTCACCCTTGGGAAAGTGTTTCCATGGATTTTGTTGGAGGAATGCCTAAATCTAGGAAAGGTCATGATTATCTATATGTTGTTGTGGATAGGTTCAGCAAAATGTGTATTTTGATACCTTGTAATACATAGATTACAACTTAACAAACATCAAAACTGTTCTTTGAACATGTATAGGTTCATTTTGGATTACCCACTTCCATTGTATCTGATCAAGACACCCGATTTGTGGGGAAGTTTTGGTCAAGTTTGTGGGAAATGATGGACACCAATGGACAGACAGAAGTAGTCAACAGGATAGTGATCCAGTTTCTCAGGGGATATTGCAGCAAGCATCCTAAGCTTTGGGATGAACATTTATGTTATGTGCAAAACATTCTTCTACACAAAGATCTCATTTTGAGACTTGTTTTCATTTCACACCAAGGTCTCCTTTGGATTTTTTCTTTGGTACAGACACCACAGTTGAGGGACACAGTGATGTGGACAGGGCAACTAGGTTCATTGAACAAATCAAAGAGATCCACTAGGCAGTACAGGAATAGCTGGAAAAGAGCCAAGCCAAATACAAGGCAAGGCATGACAAGCATCAGATGGAGCATAGTTTCCAAGTTGGTGACCAAGTCTGGCTACATATCGGCAATGACATGATGCAAGGTGAAGGTAAAAAGCTTAAGCCTATTAGGTATGGACCTTTCAAGATAATTGATAATATTGGTGAGAATGCTTTTCACCTTGATCTATCAGCTTACATGCACATCTACTCAGTTGTAAATGCAGATTGCTTGAGGCTGTTTGAACCTTCACTAATTGAAGATCTCGAAGAGCAGAGTCAATTTCCTTCTATTGATGACCTGCTACCTGAATATCTTAATGAATTGCAGGAAGACATAGTTTTGGACAGGAAGGTGAGGACAATGCGCAGAGGAGATGTTGAGTACCTCAGAATTGGGCTCAAGGGTTCAAAGCTGAGCAATGCAAAGTGGATAGAGATTGGACAAGTTAGACAATTGTACCCTCACTTATTTGATGCTTGAAAACCAAATTTTGGTGGTCCAAAAGCTTTTTCAGTGGGAAGGCCATGATCCGAATTGGATCCATGAAAAATTATCAAGTGCCATGACTGTATCAAATCAACATAGACTTCGAATTTATGAACAAAGAGCTAAGAAGACCTCTAGAAAATGGCAGTTTGCAGTCAGCAAGGAATGAAGAGGACCTTGGTCAAAGCGCATTGATCGAGGCCCATGGAAATCGCGCAAAACTGGTAGTTAGGAAGCCTGGATCGGGAAACAGAGGCCATTTTTGATGCGCGATTAGTGCTAATTGTGCATCGCTAGGAAAAAATCCTCGAGAAAGAAAAGCCTTAAGTGCTCAGTCACATGGGAAGTTGGGAAACCATAGGGAAAGTGCTAAGGCGAAAGGCAGGTCCCACACTCCAAAACTGATGGTATATCAGAGGCATATTGGGGCGGTAAGCGGATTTGGCAGAAAAAGAGCAATTCCATTCATCGCATGACACATGTTTAGCAGATGAGACAGAAAATTGCCTCTCATCGCGGGCTAATGGTCGAGCATGTCAACCATGCAAAATGAGCGAACACCATAGGATCTGGGGACTAGAGATCTGACGGTAGAGATTACGCTCGATGGGAAAACTGGATCTGACGTGGGAATTAAGCCACGACATATAAAAGTTTGAAGTCCGATTTTATTGCTGAGTTGGAGGATGATTCATTCCACAGTGTAACTGAAATACCAAACCATTGAGGAAGATTTGGTGCAATTCGCGAGAGGACAAGTGGCCACTTCCTTGTGGGACGTTGGTGATGAAACAGAGGCAGGGAACTCCAAGCGAACAACAGCAGGTGATCCAAAGCGGTGGACGAGGAAGCAAACATTCAAGGACAAATTGGCTTTAAGCCATGAACAGACAGAGAACAGTACATGGAGAAAAAAAGGAAGAACCATAGAAGAAAAATAGTGACAGAATAGGCTAAAGAGACAGTGAAGAAAGAAGCAGAAAACAGAGAGTCGAGATGACCTAAGGCAGCATCGAGCAGACAGAACCAGGCTTGAGAGGTTCAAGCCATCCCTATGAGGATATCTGTCGAGAATTGAGCACCATTGGAATCATCCCATTAAAGACCAGAGAGGTCGAGACTTGGTAAGGAAAGAGTTTGTGCACTCTAGTGGCTTGGGGAATCCAAGAACAACCCTACTAAGCATCCTCTATTTTAGGAGACTCAAATGAGCTCCTCATTGTAAATCTTTTCTTTAAAGACATAATAAAAGAAGGCCACCACTGAGAGCTGGACCAGAGACATAGCCTTGGAGAATAGGGTGAACTCCTTATTAATGTGTTGTGTTCTTGTCTTTGCTTACTATGTTTCCCTTCCTCTTTTCCATTTTCCAGTGTCTGTGTATTTTGCAACTTGATCAATCTGTTGCCTAAAATAACATAGGCACACACTAGCACATGAGTTTGTAATACCTTCATTTATTAATTGTTTAACTGAGATCACTCACGAGTGATTTTTAGATCAATGGTTCTATGTTATGGTGGTTCTTCCAATATTTATGGTTGAAGACTATTCCTTGGCAACAATTTCATGGTCTTGGTAGTGCATCTTGTAGAAGGCCTTCATTAGTTACTCTAGTATAACTTGAAAAGTTGTTTTGAACTATTCATGGCACATTAGTGTATGGCTTGACCACATCTCCTCCATATTATTCAAACCCTCTTTTCTAGTAGATCTTGACTCCATCACCCATTGGATAGGAATTCCATGGGTCCAACATCCCATTTAGTTAGAATGAAATCTAAATCCATTTATAATGGATTCCCCCTTGTGCTAGAGGAGAGCCAAAATAAAGTGAGAGGAAGGGTTGATGTGATGATAGTGGCCAACCTTCCTATGTTCCCCTATGGTTGCACTTGTATTTTAGGGCTAGACCACTTTGAGTGTAGGTTTCAAAGGTATCATTTTATTGCCATGGTTGGGGATAATGTGTATATCTTGTTATTCAATAGTTTTTGTACCATGATTTCAAGAGGGAATCTCTTTGAAAATATTTCACTCATCTAGTGATTTCTCGAAGGAATGAATCGTTGTTACTTGAGGGTTCTTGAAGTGATTTATTTTTAGAAAAGGTGAGGACATCCAATATCCTTGGTGGCATTGAAGACTCACTTCGTGACTACATTGGTATTGAAAAATGGTATGAAGATTATGCATTTTTGAAGTTTCATATTAGTTTGAAGAATTGAAGTAAAAAGTATGGCACCATCCAAAGGAAGTTGGGATG
Source organism: Pinus taeda (assembly GCA_000404065.3). Taxonomy (NCBI): domain Eukaryota; kingdom Viridiplantae; phylum Streptophyta; class Pinopsida; order Pinales; family Pinaceae; genus Pinus; species Pinus taeda. The sequence goes on along the minus strand of APFE030217739.1, from coordinate 37,121 downwards.
CCAAAATGTTTGGCCTTTTCTATTTCTCATTCATTTTTGGATTTCCAAATTATCTCTCTCATCAAAAATTGGTTTAAGCATTCTTAAACGTTTCATGGATGCCCTCATATAACCACATAACATGTTACATCTATCATTGAGCTTATAATAGATGTCAATATTATCCATGAGGATGCCATGATGAAAACATTTGCCCTTACCTTGAAAGGTTATGCATGAGAAGAGTTTAGTGATTGCAAGGGTATATCTTTATTTCCAGGTTTAATCAAAGCATATTAGAAATTTCAGGCTTTTGGTTATGATGAAGAAGAGCATGTTGTAGGATCACATGATCAACATATTTTGGTTGAGATTTGTTTTAGATTGAAATAGAAGCTTGGTGGTTTGATGCTTTCATTTGAGAATAACCCTTCGTTGTGTCTCTTGGTTGAATCAATAAGAAATATGATGCATGTATGTCCTTGGCTAAATATATCAAAGAAAAGTATGGTGTGCTATATGAATGGAAGCTTGGAAATGAATTGTATGAGGATGACCAAAATTCTCTCTCATCACTTGAACCATATGCATGAGATTTCAGATCCAAGGAATAAAAGTGTGACGAAGGTCTTGTTGTAGCACCCCATGTTTCTATTAAATAGTATGCATGTCATCATGTCTCAAATGAAGCACATTGTGATGATGAAGTACACTTGCATGAAGGAAAGGTTTTGGTAAGTCATATTCCCTTCCAAGTTTATGAATTTAGTAATGATTATTTTGATGATTTGGAGAGGGCATATTTTGTAGAATAACCTTGAAGATGAAAACCTTTTAGTTTTTATCATTCCCTCATGTGATGAAGAGCATGAGAGCCAATAGGATGAGGATTTTGACACTTTTTTTTATTGGAAGGCATAGATGGCATTTGTATTGCTGGTTTGTTTGTGGGGATCCTATCTTTGACAGGGATATGAAGAGTTTAATAGAGAAATATGTAATTGGCATACTCAATTACTCCAATTCCAATCAGCATCGAAGACCATCTCATGAGGCACAGAGAAAGCATTGTAGGGTCTATCTTTGTTGATCTTAGAGAGCCAAACATAGTGGAGGTAGGTGAATAATTTTTCATTATTAATGAACAACCATATATTAAATTCATTAGGGTGATTTAGTGCAAGATAACGGGGTTTTCTATGGCAATAAAATTGCATAAATTTTCCTGTCCTTAATATCATCATCTCTTGATCAATTTATGCATAAAAAATCAGCTAGAAGATGTCTTTGAGGCTGCAATTTGTTTGGACAATAGTGTTTTCAATCAATGATTCATTTAAGAAATTGCAACATATTGGAAGAGGGTAGAAAACCCTGAATCATGAGCTGGTCTATTATTTCAGATTTGATTTTTTGTGTAATACTTCATATGCATGTTTGGTAGATGGAAACAAAGAAGGCTATTGTAGATTTTTGTTGGAGTCACCTACTAAATGTGTCTTTCTTGATGGTGTGATAAATGATGGTAGCAAAGGCATAAGGCAAAGTTTGGAGCTTGTAGATTAAGTGGTCAGTTTAGAATTTTAAATGTCTCAATCAGGTCAGTTCCTATGAAATTTTATGAGATGTTGTGATCAACTTTAGTTTCTATCTAGTGTTAAGTTTTAGGATTTTTTCACAAGCTGGCAAGCTATAGAATATCAGTAGGGATATTCTATAACTATGGATTTTATTCCTTTTCATTTCATACTTTTCAATATTGTATGCTTAGATATATTAGTAGGGACTTCTATTTGGAATCTGCATTCTTGCATTTGAGAATAACCCTTCGTTGTGTCTCTTGGTTGGATCAATAAGAAATATGATGCATGTATGTCCTTGGCTAAATATATCAAAGAAAAGTATGGTGTGATAGATGATTTGAAGCTTGGAAATGAATTGTATGAGGATGACCAACATTCTCTCTCATCACTTGAACCATATATACATGAGATTTCAAATCCAAGGAAGAAAAGTGTGACGAAGGCCTTGTTGTAGCACCCCATGTTTCTATTAAATAGTATGCATGTCATCATGTCTCAAATGAAGCACATTGTGATGATGAGATACATTTGCATGAAGGCAAGGGTTTGGTAAGTCATATTCCCTTCCAAGTTTATGAATTTAGTAATGATTCTTTTGATGATTTGGAGAGGGTATATTTTGTAGAAGAGCCCTAAAGATGAAAACCTTTTAGGTGTTATCATTCCCTCATGAAATGAAGAGCATGATGGCCAAGAGGATGAGGATTTTGACACTTTTTTTATTGCAAGGCGTAGATGACATTTGTATCACTGGTTTGTTTGTGGAAATCCTATCTTTGACATTGATATTGAGAGTTTAACATAGAAATGTCTAATTGGCATACTCAATTACTCCAATTCCAATCAGCATCATAGACCATCTCATGAAGCACAGAGAAAACATTGTACGGTCTATATTTGATGATCCCAGAGAGCCAAACATGGTGGAGGTAGGTAAACCATTTTTCATTATTAATGAATAACCATATCTTTTCATTGTGGTGTTTCAATGCAAGATAAAGGGTTTTTTTTATGGCACTAAAATTGCATAAAATTTCTAGCCCTTAATATTATTAGCTCTTGAACAATTTATGCATAAAAAATCATCTATAAGATGTCTTTGAGGCTGCAATTTGTTTGGGATAATAGTGTTTTCAATCAATGCTTCATTGCATAAATTTCAACATATTGGAAGAGGGCAGCAAACCCTAAAACAGAGCTCGCGTATTATTTCAGATCTATTTTTTTTTTATAATACTTCATGTGCATGTTTGGTATATGGCAACAAAGAAGACTATTGTAAGTTTTTGTTGGAGTCACCTACTAAATGTGTCTTGTTTGAGGTTGTGATAAATGATGGTAACGAATGCATAGGGCAATGTTTGGAGCATTTAAATTAAGTGGTCAGTTTGGAATTTCATATGTCTCATACAGGTTAGTTCCTATGAAATTTTATGAGATGCTGCGGTCAACTTTGATTTCTATATAGTGTTGAGTTTTAGGCTCTGTTCAAAAGATAGAAAGCTATAGAATATCAGTAGGTATATTCTATAGATTTGGATTTTACTCCTTTTCATTTCATACTTTTGAATCTGGTATGCTTGGATATATTGGTGGGGACTTCTGTTTAGAATCTGCATTCTTTTGAAATCGAATCCCGGTGTGGCAGCCCGGGTATGCATCAACATTTGTGTTACTAAACCAAATTGTATTTTTCAATGCATAGGAGACACCCCAGTTCAAGCTTTTGATAATTCAACATATAAGGAGAGGGACTAGAGAGAATTGATGAAACTTGTTCCTCTATTGATCGTGGGGAGGTTAAAGTCCTATCAAATTAAGGTTGTAAAGTGGTTGATTTCTCTGTGAAAAATTGGGCTCAATGGAATTTTGGCAGATGAAATGGGTGGAAAGGCAGTGCAAACTATTGGTATCCTTACTCATTTGAAAGGGATGAGAACACATGGGCCCTTTTAATAGTTTCTCCTCTTTCTACTCTCTCAAATTGGGTGAATGAAATCAATAGGTGAATGGATCCCCTTCCTCTCCTAGTAACATAGTATAACACAACTTGTAGTCATTCAACATCAACGTTAGGATTTTTGCATGCTTCAATCTTAAATTAGTGTTTCTATCTTGGAACATCCGCACATGTGTAAGTATAGGGGGTTGACATGGCATCCACTCATTTCCATGGTGGTCAATAAGGTAAGCCAACTTGCGAGAGACGTAACTTTCACATACGAAATTCGTTTGAGGTAATTTTCACATAGTTGGAAAGCTTCCAATGTCTAGAGTAACATCAAAGGGATGGAGCTATGTAATCAAAATGGGCTCCCAATCGAATCTACAAGACCCAAAATCACTAATGTGGACCCTGACTCTAAATTGGGCCCTACAAGCTTAGTAGCTCCATATGCATGTATGTATATTCCTTTCTTAGTTATATATCTATTAACAATCAACTCCAAGTAAACCGTAATTGTGGGGGAGAACCCAATGCACTCCTCAAAGATAAGTTATAGAGTGGGAAAATAAATTCATTACAAGTCATAGGATAGTAGTGAATATGCTTCAAATTCTAAATATTTTGGCAAGATACATTGATTGCAAGATACATTCTAAATCCAACCCAAAGGACATGTTAGGGAATGTGTTAAATAACATACTTAACAATATGATAGGTAGGAGGACATAAATAATTTGAACATTAACCAAGGAAATTATTCTTGAACTTACCTATGCATTTACCATGTTATTGGAGATGATCTCCACTTCATTGAAGATGGTTTTTTATTCATAAAGCCATATAACACAAGGATCCAATTCTTGTAGAAATGGGTTATGTCTTCCTCTCTATATGATATGCTCATTAGGACCATGGAATCTTAAACTACGAACTTGAAACTCTAAGTGGAGTACAACACTTAGCTAAATTCCTTGAATGAATTTGGTGTTATCCCATCGCTTCAATAGTGTTTTAGGGGTAATTGGTTTCTCTATAATATTAGGCTTTCATTGGTAGCTCATGGTGTCAATCCATTTAGAGAGCTCAAATCTACTTACTCATGACCTGATTTTGTTATTAACAATAACATTCCTCCATGGATGTCAATAAAGAGGGAGCACATAATATTGGCAATGATTGTTCTACGTATTTGTTTAGAATACCTTGAAAGGCCTTATTCATGAGCAAGTTATTCAAAGATAAACATTGTAGACTTTTACGATATTGAACAATTGCTACAAACCCTTCAAGTAGAGGTTATTTATCACATGATCTATTTTTTTGGGATCAATAATAGACAAGAATAAACAAGTGAGAAGAGAGTAACTTAGTTTATTGTAATAGTAACCAAAGCTACATTTGTCATTTGAAAAAATAGGTTAGTACATAGGTGAGCTTAGGCCAACCCCTTAAAAATAGCCATACAACCTTCCTCTTTTGCAGCTCCTTGACCGTAAGGGTCTAATTGAAAAACACAAAGTTCCGTTATATATTTGTAGGTTGAGGCAACCACTTTAAACCCTTGAACTTGAAGATAATCTAATATTTGCAATTTTTTACAATAATAATTCCATTATACAAAATCCTCATATTAGAGTTGGCCAGAGAGGGAGAATACTTTATTGATGCCAACCTTGTAAATGGACAACCTTTCCTACTCAATGGTTGGACTCTCCATCACTAGTTGAAAGAGTATATGTGTTGTGAATCAAAGATGATATATTAGCATGAGTTATCGACACTTGAACATACTTGCCATGGATCTCATGGAAAAACGATGAAGAGATTCTTTGAATATTAGGAAAAAAGTGTTCATACTCTACTTAATTTGTAGGTGATAACGCTTCAATTATTTTCATTTACTCGGAAATCTCACACACAAAAGTGAATTGTTGAAGAATCAATCCTATGCTAAATCACTCCTACCTTCTCATTGTTAATATCTTTGTGATCTTTCACCTATGACCCTTAAATTTAGTGCCATTTAGCACCTCAAATGGTGGAATAGTAGGTTTTGCAATAGGAGGTAAACTCCATTCCCCTTCACCTTTGTCGAGACATAAGAGACATAAGAGAGTCCACTAGAGAAGAGTAGTGTGCATTTCTAGGGTTTCAAATGATGTAGGAGAGAAATGGGTGTAGGATTGGAGGACGCATCATATTCCAATGTTTCCTTAACATGCATTAAATAGAACTGACAAACTTGTGGGTGAACATTGGTTAGAGTTGTGAAAAAACTAGGCAAAGGGGTAACTAAGCGCATTAGGTTTTCACTATGGAAAACATAAATGGTAAAATTCTTAGGTGTAGTTTCAACAAGAAAAATTGACATGCATAGAGAGGGCACAATTTTGGTGAGGGTGCCCACAATAAGGCCACAAAACTAATGGCTTTCACACATTTAAGTAGGCTAGAGAGGAACCTATAATGATACTAGGTCAAACACACACAAAATTGATAGGAAATATTTGAATAACTCGTGTGGATTTATTATATTAACAAGATGTACATATTAATACATAGTTTTATGACCCTTGGTTTTCATCTTCCAAGAGGTCACTTGGACTTCAATGACTATTGGAATTCTTCCCCACCAACCCTAACATATTAGGTGTCTAACAAACTTTTATACTAATGGATTCAACTTGCATCTACATGAAACACAAAGGAGGAATCCAACAATCTTTTCCAGAACCCACTTAAATTTTTTAGAAACCTGACAGTAATACCAGAAATGGTTGCAAACTACAAAATTATTTGACCATTTTACCAACAACTTTGTTAGAAATTATTGTGTATAGACCCTTCTAAAATATGGCTCTTTTTTCTTACACTAACTATTAGATAAATCTTCTAGGATAGTGATGACTCTTTGAACTACAATATTTCTTTGGCATGAAGAAAACATTAAAATTTACAAGCTCTAGATATAGAAACTATGAAATCAAGCACTGTGTCTACACCATATACTTTGGAATAAAAATCAATTAAAACATAAGATAGTTGGAATACTTTTAGAGAATATGGTTTGCAATCTATTATTTCACTCTTTTTTTCCGCATAGGATGAAGCCACTTTTTTTTGCAATTTGATATTTTTACTGAGGTATTAAAGATATATATTTTTAAACTCCTGGTCATTGATTCAATGCATTTATCTTCATTACCTCTTCTATATTTCTTGCTATTCAACAATATTGTTGTAAGTTCCTATACTCATTGAAGATCGTGCATATCAAATACATTCTCAAATTTTAGAATTTTTGGGAAGTAGCTTTTCGAAACTAACCTTTTTCAAAATTCTTGTATAGGAAACCATCCAAATTCTTGCATAGGAGGCTACTTTTGCATTCTGGGTTATATTCAGTATTTTGAAGTATATTTCCATGGTTTCTCAATTAAATGGAATAGTTCATTTCCCAATAATTATTGTGTAAGAAGGATAACTTCTCCTATTTAACAACACATAAGAAGGTTAGGTTGGATTTAAGAAATATCCCGTAATTTGGTACCTCATAATATACGTGCATGGACGATCTTAAGCTATGGGGCTCAATGTCAAGATTGAGAAATAAAGGATGCTAAGAGTTTTGCCAGGTTTTGAGTGCAATATCTTACAAAAAATATTTCATAACATTAGACTATCACGGTGAAACAAAATACAAAGTTGGTTGGTAATATGTAAACTTCAAAATCATGAGACCCTGCAACATCAAGGAAAGCATAAGTCAAACTCAATGCATAGGTAGTATCATATGGCGTTCATGGTTTCCGAAGATCTATGTTACATTTTCACGGAATTTTAAATATCATTTAGATATCTAAACACCAAACAACAACAACATTGATATTTTTCTTTCACTCAACCTATAACATATTGCATCTGTCTTCATCAATGCTCTTCTTCCATATGCTATCCACTTATGACATTTCCTTTGAAATATTTGGTGAATTTACTAGTTATAGGTCATTATAGGTTATAAATGTCTTCAAAGTTTCACCTCTAATTGGGTATTCAATTGAACATATTGATTCTCTTATACATAACTATTTTTCCCTCCACCCACTTTTCATAACTTCCATAACCAGTAGGTAGGGACTTGCAACTTTGATGCTTCTTTGCTTGTTTAGTAAAACATTGTTGAGATTTTAATTTATTGAAAGTTGTATAATTTACAATAATGAAGTTTCAAGGTCTAATTTTTAAAAGTCTAATTATTTAAAGGGTGCTAGCTCAATGGAAGAGCACCTGCTTTACAAGTAGGAGGTTGGTGGTTTGATTCCATCATACCCTGACATTCATATGGAATGGCAACGATCAATTTTTGGTGACGGAGGCTCTTTTGACCATCACCAATGAGCTTTAGTGACATTTTTCAACCCTCACCAAAATATGAAATGGTGACAGTCAACGAACACCACCATATATACACATCAATAGTGACGACCCTCAAAACTCCGTAACCATAAATCATTGTTGTTAATATGAAATGGTGATGGTTGTTATCCGTCATTATAGTCATTATTCGTGATGGACCTTGAATGTCACCACAACACCTATACTTCCAACAATGGAACTTTTGGTGACGGTCAATGAACATCACCATATATATGCACCAATGGTGACAGCCATGAAAGATCCATCACAATAATCGTTGTTGTTCATATGAAATGGTGATGATCACTATCCATCATTATAATTAATATTTGTAATAGACCTTGAATGTCACCATAACACCTATACTTTTGGTGATGCCACCTTTGGTGACGTTCAGTTTTTGGTGACTGAGGCTATGGTCTGTCTCCATTTCTCATATGAAATGGTGATGGTCACTATCTGTCATTATAAATCATTATTGGTAATGGATTTTGAATGTCACTACAACACCTATACTTTTGGTGATGCCACCTTTAGTGATGTTCAGTTTTTGGTGACGGAGACTATGGTTCGTCACCATTGCTCATATGAAATGGTGACGGTCACTATCCATCATTATAAATCATTATTGGTGACGGAATTTCAATGTCACCACAACACCTATACTTTTGGCGATGCCACCTTTGGTGACGTTGAATTTTTGGTGACAAAGACTCTTTTGATCATCACCAATGAGCTTATGGTGACATTTTTCTCCCCCCACCAATGTCCCTTTTCTTGTAGTGCTTGGACAATATTAGGAAGAGTATTTTGAAACCTTATAGATCTCTCATGTCTATGAGGAAGACCTCAAATGATTCTCCCAAGAACACCATTTTCTTTGCAACTAAGAATTCCATTTATCTTCCTCCATTGTCATATCCCCTCTCCCCTCATAAACCCTCTTCTCCTTTGGAATAATCACACCCTCCCCTAGTCTATTTTAAGTTGAAATTTGAACTTCAAAGGTAATCCTAACCCAACTACTTTTATCGGGGTCTTAATAAAATCTAATCTCAAAATCCTCATAATCTACCCAAGAAACTTAGGAATTACTTGAAACAATGTTGCAAAATTATGGATGCTCATTTTTGGATTACAAGTTACTTCTCAATATAGTTAATCAAAGCTCATTGTTTACGGAAAATATCAATTCATCATATCCATGCTCACAAAGCTTTAGAATGGCTCCACTCCCATAAATTCTATACACGTTGGTGGCTAGAGGAAATCCTATAAATTATTTACTCTCTCATGCCTAAAATTTGAGTGCTCATCCCCTTTGACATTCATTGAGACACAAAAATGTATTATATTTCTGTACTAGCAAAGTGTCCCTCTCTCCTAGAAAAGAAGTTGATTTCCTACCTTCATTGTCGTTTGATATCCAAGAGTCTAATACTCGTTGAAGTTAATTTCAACCCCCCATATTAGGTGATTGAAGGACTAATGGGATTAGTTACATGCTTTGGAGGTAAGGTACCTCAGTAAGAGAACACGTTTCATCAAGAGCACACTCCATCTCATGTGGATCTAGAAACTATCATTCCCTATTTACTCCATGAACAACATTCCAATATATTTAGGACAATGATGAATTTTTGGCATGATGAACTTGGAAACTACGAAAAACATTATGCAAGGTAGAACCATCATTTTGAAGTACATTGGGAATGTTTTTCTCCACATCTATTTCTATTCAATGGCATCTTATGAAACACCCCCCTTGTTCTAATGCCTTGCTCCACGATTTCTAGTTTTGTAAGTCAACTCCTCTATTCTCCTATTCCTCGTCTTTTATTTTATTCGACTGTCATGGCCTCCACAAAAAGGAATATGTTAAAAATACGTTACTCACCAAATTAGAACAAATTTGGTAGCAATAGATATGGTGAAGGATTTCCATCCCACCATCTTGCTAGTTATCCAATAGAGGCTTCATGCACTGAATGAAGATGTCAAAGTGGAAAGGGCTTATTGTGAGAATTAGGAGATTGATCTCTTGGTTAAAATAATTTTCCCATTTCTTGGAACCAGTAAAATGTGGGATACTAATTTTTTCTGGACTTTGGAATGGTATTGGAACACCTAGAATTTTGTCTTTCATGCTCTTCTTTCTTAAGAGATGAACAAATTTGGGGTCAAATAGTGCATGGATAAAGGCTAGAGAAATAAGTTCGCTTGCATGTATTTCTTTTGAAAGGTTAGGAAATTTATAAAAGTGGAAGTACATTATTTTTTTCATAAGCTACTGGTCATCACTTGGGAAAGCAAACCAATAGTAGAGGTTAAAGTGTTTTGCATTACATATTAAAAAATCAACCAGTCTATAACTTAAATAAAAAATATAACTAACTAAAGTGCATTGCCATAGATTAATAACCAAATAAAAATAGTGCCACTGCATACAATTGTAACCAAACAACTAGCTCACCTAATCACATCATTCAGAGGGAGAGTCCACCTATATTGGTGGGTGAGAGTCACTTTCTTCTTCAAAGGGTGTAAAAGTAATGTCTGCCTACTTCTTGTCTAAAACAAAATTTTCCACATAGGCTCTCGATTTTCTCAATCATTTCCATTATGCAGACCATAGCCTCCTATTGAGTGTTTGATAATTCGAGAATAACTCTTCCCATAAGAGTTTTAATGTTCCAATATAGGTTGATAGCCAAAATATAAAAGTTCTATCAATACTGAGTTGAAGTGTCAATTTCCAGGATGCATTACATTCTTTCCCTTTCAACATGATGGTTAGGGATAAACCTATGGTCATGGCATACTTCCTCTTCAACCTTTGCAATATATTAGAGCTAATTTATTCAGAGCATGGTGTTAGCACAAGGTAATGTGAGTTTGATGGTTGAGCCTCTAAAGTTGGAGCTAGTGTTAAGTATTATGGGTAAACAAGTCATTTGGATATTGGTAAATTTATTATATAGAAGTGGACCTAGATTCTTGATTTATTGGAACAAATATTTTAAAACATAATCATGATGTATTATCATGGGTGTTTTATGGTTTAGCCACTAGAGGGCCAATGAATCATGAAATTGGTAAAGCAATCTGGGTCATCCAAACTGAATCTCCATGGCATGTCAGTCCAAATATGGATCAAATCTCTCAAGGAATGTCAACTTTGATCAAATTATTCTCATGTTTTGTTGACCTTGACCAAGTTTGTGTTGGTGAGATTTGAAAATGTGGTATAAATATCTCAAGTTATAAAGGTATAGAGAGTGAAGTGGTGGTTTTATGAACTAATTGAAGCATATTTGTAAGGGAGAGCACAAAGAATTTTGAGCATGAAGCATGAGGAGAATGTGTAGAGAAAAGACAGGTTGTATGAACAACTGAGTGCATACAAGTGAAAATTTTGGGGCATGAAGTAGTATGTGATGTGGATTAAAAGAAGAACAGAGCAAAGAGTAGTATGCAGTATTGTGAATTCCTTATCTAATATTGTGTGTAGAGCTGATAGTTGTGTGTATAGTTAAAGTGCATTGTACTAGAGTTATGAACAAAAGAAGATCAAAATACAAATTAGAATTATATTAGGGGATTAGTTTCTCCTTAATGTTGGTGCCTATAAATCATGGGATTGGTGTCTCCATTTGCTTTGTGCCAGTAAATTGATGTAACAGTAGGTTGGTTCATACAAGAATATTCAAACAAATAAGACTTTTGGTTGTCTCCCTTTAAGAGTTTCCATGTGCATTTGGTGTTCTCATGTGTTGATTACGTGATTGATGCTTATGGTTTAACTTTTAAAAAAAAATATTATTATATTGATTCACCTGCCTCTTAGTATAATCAAAATCCCAACAACCGGTTTCATAGTAAGTTCCTTCGGAAGCAGTATAACCACTGGAAGGTAAATCTTATAAGGAAAAATTACTAGCAAGGATAATGAATCCCCTTCCTTTGATGGAATAAATTACACTTTGTATAAGATAAGAATGATAGCACATCTAATGTTACTTGTTGTTGATGTTTGGAATTATTTCGTAGAAGGCAAATGAGATAAATTTTTTAGTAAGTAATTCCAAAGAAATTGATGTCATCTTGAGTGGTATTTCTAATTTGGTATTTTTCAATTTAATGCACTATGACCTTTCCAAAGAAAAATTTGGATAAGCTTCAAAGCACCTATGATGGATATGAAAAGGTAAAAAAGACTAAACTTCAAACTTACAAAATACAATTTGAAAGTTTAAAGATGAACAAAGAAGAAGACATTGTATAATTTTTCCTCTGAGTAGATGAAGTTGTGAACAATATCGAAGGATTAGGTGAAAATATTGAATAATAAACAATTTTTTAAGAAATATTGTGATCTCTTCAATTGAGGTTTAATCCAAAGGTTTCAACTATCGAAGAAATGAAAGATCTTGAAAAAATGAAGATGGATGAACTACATGGAATACTCACCACATATGAGATGAGAAAAGGAGAAAGGAAGCTCATATTAAAAGAAGTACCCTTCAAAGCATTAAAGAGAAAAAAAGGACGCAAGGATCGTGATCATTCTAGCCCTGAATCAAATGAAGAAGAAACTCATTTCATGAGAAAGATGAAAAGAGGATCTATGAAATTTTTGGTAAACTACCATTCAAATGTTTTAAGTGTGGTAGGATAGGTCATTATGCTTCAAAATTTCCAAATGGAAAATTAGAATATAGCAATGATGAATAAGAACATAGAAATAAAGGAAAATTTCATAAAACTAAGAAGGGAAGATATCTCAAGAAGAAAACTTTCTATTCCAAGGAAGATATCAGGTCATCAGAAGATAATGATGAAGATGCATCTGATGATGATCAAGAATAATTCCTTCTCATGGCCATAGAGATAGACAACAATGATGATGAAAATGATCAATGGGAGAGTAATGGATATGTATCAAATGATGACAAAGAAGACATTATCTTCTTAGCCATGGATTTAGAAGTCAATCAAAAAGAGAAATCAAATGTAGTACAATCTATCTCAAAAGCAACCAATACAGGAAAAGTTAATCTTCCACTATGTTTCGATCGTGGTAATGAAGGTCATTTTAATTCTATTTTTCCATATGAAAAATATGAAGTAAATGATGATGAAAGAGATGGTGACAAGCCAACAGGAAGAAAATGAAGGACATTATGAGAAACTAGAAGCTAAGGTTATTTCCATGAGAAATGATATTTGAAAAGATAAATGATCAGTTGAAGTTTGGAAGGAGTTTTGAAACCTTCACTAATATACCCATTAATGAGAGATCCCCTTTTATTAAAACATGAATTAGTTATTATAATATGTCAAGGGAAATCAAGTGCAAACATATCAAAGACAAAATAACCTAATATTTATGTTATTATTCTTAAAGGAACCAATAATTAATCAAATAGAGCAAGAAACAAAGCCAAATATCAATAAGGTATTGATCAAACCAACCGCACAAACAACAAGAAAGAAGATGAAAATCAACTAATGAAGAATTAGATTAGTCCCACAGGTATACATGAAGGAAGAAAGTAATATAAGTATGAACTTCCTCAAGTAAGCCAACAAAGCAAGCCAATGCATTTAAAAATATTGATTCCTCCAAGGAGATCCTTCACATCAAGGTACTCAAATTATTCAATGGATATTGTTTTACTTGTCTTAAATTTGGCCACAAAGAAGACGATTCTAGATAAAGAAGAAACAAAAGTCCTTATCAAACCTTAGTGAGTAGCCCTTTCAATTTTATAAATTCTTACAATTATGGAATTAGGAACCTCAATTCATTTTCTCCCTTATTATATCACTTATTATATCACTTTGATGGTTTCAAGTGCAACAATTTTGGACATAAAAGTCATCATCGTAGAGGGGGTATCTTAAGGTCTCAATATTAAATACAAAAGGAAGACATCATTATAAATGGGAATCAAAGTACGAAGATATGGAGAAGAAAGAATGAGAAACATGAAGAATGTAGTCTAGATTTATGTTTCCAAGGCAAAAAAAGCTAACGATGTATAGGAAATGGATGCTCAAATCATATGATAGGTGATAAAAACAAATTTCTCTCTCTCCCAAGGAATTTAAATGAGGCACTGTCATCCTTGGAAAGAATCATACAAGAAATATTATTGGAAAGTGAACAATCATTCTTAATCATGGAAGGACAAAAACTCTAACTTTTTTGTTTGTTGAAGGACTGAAGCATAATTTATTGAGTGTAGGTCAAATGGTTGATCAAGGGTATGATCTCACATTCAATTTCAAAGGGCGTGAAATAATAAAATAAAGTTTAGGAATATTAGTAGAAAATGCAATTAAGTGTCCAAACAATGTTTATGTTCTCAAGGAGATTAAAAAAAAGGAAAACTTCTCTATGTGGATCATATACCTAATAGCACATATCTAAATGGAAGTGTAGCTTCAAACAAAACAAGAGGTAGAAGGTTGCATAATGGATATGGAAGTGCAAGAATGAGAGTTATAGGAGAGGAATGATAGACTTCAGCTAACTACTGTAATATGAAGAAAGTGAAAATGATGAAAATTACATCAACATGTTTTTTTTCATACAAGGACGACAAATATGAATAAGATAGAAATACTATTTGTTTTAAGGGACAAGAAAGTTGTTTGTTGAATAATTTGACAAGTTGGAGTTGTTGTAACAAATTGTAGATTAGTAATCAAAATCCCAAAAGCAAAACAAAGGACAATACATATTATAGAAGTCGAAGTATAGAGGAGATGATCTAGTGCATCCCAAGATTACATCAAATAATGATTAAGTTAATGAAAAAAGTATTAAAGATAGATTGACACATTAGAGAGGAAAAAGGAAAGGAAGAGTCATGTGCTCAAGGGGAGTAGGTCAAACATTATTTTGATGATGCTGATAGGGGGGATTCATTCTTCAATCATATCAGAAAAGTTGAAACACTTTCAAGTAGAAGAAAATATAAGGAACAAACAAAAAATAAGAAATAAATGAAAGCATTAGCAAGTGATAAGTCTAAAAACCAAAGTAGAAGAAGGAGAAAATGTTTTAGTTAAAGGGACAAGCTAGATATAGAAGAAGAGTTACAAATGAGGAGAATCAGACAAACATAGGAAGTAAATTTTTAAAATTGTCTCAGTTAAAGGGATTGCAACCAAAAGTACAATCCATTTCTATTCACTAATATCAAAGGGGGATAATATGCTTATAATATGCAAACATAAGGAGAGATCATAGATAAGGGGAGTCCTTAATTCAGAAAATATGTATTGAAGTTGCTACTAGATTTGAATCTTTTCCATTGATGTTAAAGGGAGAGAGATAAGAAGACATAATGGGAATGAAAAACCTTAGGGAGAAAGAAACGAATAGAAGAAGATTCGACTAACAGTTAGGGGGAATTCTCAGCAAAGTACATCAATGTCAATATTATGTTTGGTGGTGCTTCCATCAATGCCAAAGTGGGAGGTTGTTGCACATATGTTGGCATTGATGTCAATTGTAGTGTTGTCATTGATTTAAAAGGAAGTTTTACAGTGTCATTGATGACTAAGGAAGTGAATTTATTTTCAATAGTGCAAAAGGAGCTCAGGTGGATCCTTGTGGAAGATCAAGGAGTAGAGGTGATCCAAAATGGATCCAAGATGGTCCTATGTAGCGAATTGGTTTTCAACTTGTGTAGAAAATGGACAGTCACAGATCATCCCAAAAACAACATCAACTTGAAGTATCCATCGCTCTAAATCAGATGCTTCTTACGGTTTCTCTTTTGGACTCTAGATGATGGAGAAATAATTTGTAAATTTTCATGAAGCAGGCACAAAAGAGGCCTGGCTGGTCGTATGGTGTTTCCATCACTCGACATGGTATTTCCATCACTTGACACGTGGGATCAAGGTGAATCCTATCTCAAGTGCACATATACAGATTGAAAGGTATATTTGGGTTTATACTTCATACCATCGACACATCATTTTTAATTATGTCACGGCACAAAGTTTGATCACAAAACCAAAGATTGAAAGATATGTGCATACTAAATCTGAGTCAAATGGTGGATTTTTAAGATGTTACATTTGCAAAACTATGAAGCTAAAGTTCTAAGGCACAAACCTATGGTGTATGATGTATAATGGTGATGCATTAAAACTATAAGGGAGAAAATCAAATGTTTATGGTAGGTGTGGAGTGGATATTATATGGCACATATAAGCTATATATCAAACCTATGACATAAGCCATGTGACATGTCAACTATGGAGGATATACGAATATTGTTACAACAGGCCAACAAAGTGGAGGTGGAACTAAATATGAACTTAGTGCAGTTGGATGCTACAAGGTCCATTGCAGAGATACAGGTTGGTTATTGGATTACCACAGGTCCACAAGTAATACAACCGCCAGATGTACCAAGTCTGCTTCACCATCACTATTGGGAGGTTAGTGCCATCGAAGCCATAGGTCAGAAGGAAGTTTAGTAGCACTGTTCAGAGATGGTAAAGCAGGTCGAGGCCGTCAGGGATCGGTGTGCCACAAAGGCAGCACGTCAGCGCACCGCTCGGGCCTGCATTAGGTTTATGTCACCACATGCATATCCATTGCAATAATGAAGGTCCATTCAGTTCAAACGAGATCATCGGGGTTGTGGTTGAGATGTCATGCTACTGAAGCAGAGTTAGTTCATCATTGGTGCAACACATATGAGGGAAATTTTAACCATCATCAGATTCCATGAAGACTTGCCATCAAACCAGGCTTATAATGTCAGAGGTCTTGGAAGAAGATATACGCTAGAGGGTGATGTGTCAATTTGACCACCCAACGAGACCACTGAGTCAGCCTTATAGCTGGAGGTGAACCACAACTAGCCAACCATCGAAAGCCTCTACGTGACATAACAATAGGTTCAAGGGTTAATCGTTGAAGCTTTGGTTTAATATGATGCATTGTATACAACGAATTTCCATTCGGTTATATATTAAATTATGCGCCATTACAAATAAAACATAAGTTAATGTTCTATGGTTTTTACTAGCACCAAGACCACTGCAAGTTAAATTTTGGTCAATTAAAAGCTATAGTAGATAGTTTGCGCCATATGGATAATTATGATAAGGTTTGGTAAGACTAAGTTCATAATTTATCAAGCACTGAGCTTTGTAATTGGGACACAAAAGAATTTGTTAAAACAACATTCCAACTTTCATTTGGGATTTTAAATATAAAAGGAAGTGGAAGTCCATCCTTTAGGAAAGCAATCTGAAGGTAGCAGAGAGTGCAATAGACTTAATTTGATTTCAAGAGTTGAAGTTCAGATTTGAGTGCAGAAGGTAGAGAACCATTGCATTAGATCAAGGCATCAAGAAGCTTGAAGTTGTGAACTAGTCAGTTTTGGGATTTCTGGAGTCATACGAAACCCAAATGGAGTGATTCAAAAGCTTAGATAGGGGTTTCAAGGTGCTCCAGAGACATTGACAGGGTTCTTTCGGTGAATGAAGAAACCAAAATTCTAGATTTGAGTATAGAGACAATCTGACTCCTATGTCAAGTTGAGGAAGGTTTGATTTTTAATCTCGTTGTTGTTGATGTTTGCTTATTTTCAATAGAGGTCCAAGTCTGCATTATAAGACTCTTTTATTTTTCTGAATTTGAATAAGTCACTTGGAGAATGTCTGTGTAAATTTCCGAGACTCTCTGCACTAGAGAATTTCCAATTTGAGGAAATAGCCATAACCGTGTTAGCAATTGTCGTGTACCTATTTTTCCATTGAAATACAAGTGACCTAGCCTTTTTGTGTAGGGCCCAGAGACATATCCCAAGAGGAGTGAACTCTGTAATCAACATCGGTGTTCTCTATCATGTTCATTTGCGTGAATTTTGTTTAAATTTCTCTACAATTAATTTCATATGTGATGAAGTCATCCGTAATGAACAAGTAATTAACAAAGTTGCATGAAACATCATTTATTCATTTTTCCAAGTAGATAAGTACGATCTAATTTTCCACATTTCAGATCATATTTTTACTATCAGAGAAGATTCTTCTTCAGTGCAAGAATGGAAAAGAGTTCCAGGTAGCTCAAGTAGGAGAACGATGCTTTGCTTCGGATGGTGAAATCTCCGGAGGAAGACAAGAAAAAACTCCAGACAAAGATTAAAACTTTGAAAAACAAAGCTTTGCAGCAAATGGTGACATCTAAGGAGGAAGAAGAGAAGAAATTCTAGACAAATATTGAAGCGTTGCAAAAGAGTCAAAGGATAAACAACCCTTCAGCTCATAGTGCATCCACTGAAAGGAAGAAAGAGGTCTCCCCTCTTCATCTCGATGATGAAAACAATTCATCATTATCCACGACTCCAAAAAGTGAGTCGGCATATGAAGCTATTGGATTTTTTTCCTCACCTTCCATGGAAGCTTCTTATGCACCAACCTCATGAAGAAAAGACTTGGAGAAGAACGAGTCTTCCAGTGAGCTGGATATTGGGACATTTGAAAAGCATACCAAAGGAATGGGTAAGAATCTCATGGAGAAGATGGGTTAGCAGGAAGGATAAGGTCTCGACAACCAAGGCCAGGGTAGACTTCGGCCACTTTCAGTATAGGAGAGGTTGAAGTATTAAGGCTTAGGATTTGA
Organism: Pinus taeda; assembly: GCA_000404065.3. Taxonomy (NCBI): domain Eukaryota; kingdom Viridiplantae; phylum Streptophyta; class Pinopsida; order Pinales; family Pinaceae; genus Pinus; species Pinus taeda. The sequence goes on along the minus strand of APFE030217739.1, from coordinate 18,532 downwards.
CCAATCGATATGTGACTACCGCGGGAAGAGCGGTCACATTGTAGATCGATGTTGGTCTCTACATCCTGAAATGTTGCAACAAAAGCTGAAAGATCACAAAGGTAAATTGACATATCACTGAGACAGTGATTGGGAAGATGAGTCATTAGACCAAGAATTCATGTTGAATTTCATTAAAAGGATCTATCCATGTACCTTTTGCAATAGTCACACAAACTGTGTAGATGAATGTTGGAAGAAGAAGACATTCAACAAAAAGGTGGGTGCAGTATGGACTAAACCACATAAAGATGATGCAACATTGTAAGTAAAGAAGCATTTAGGGAAGATTTTACTGCTTTTAGACAAGGATTCTGCAACATCCAGACAAAGAATGGGAAAGTCCCATAAAAAGGCAGCTAGCACAAACTCCGGAGAATGAGTTTGTCGACATTGCAAGCTGAAAGGGCATTCGACGAGCAAATGTTCGATGCTACCCCGAGAGACAACATCAACACAATAGAGTAAAAGCACTTGGAGCCGAGGAATGCAAGTCTTTAGATTTGAATTGAGAAAATTATATACCATATGTATAAATTGTGAGTTTGTAAATTAGATATCATTTTGGGATTCAACTGCGTTAAGTAAGTCATTCAAACGTATGACCATTTCCATGAGAGGTAGTCGTAACTGACTAATTTCTCATGATTTTTGAATAGTTCACTTAGCACTCATTGCATC
>APFE030217739.1:0-12185 GCA_000404065.3 Pinus taeda | reverse complement strand
CTAGCGGACTTGTGCCAGCTGATCAAGTGACAGCTGCGACAAGAGCTAGTACTTGTGCATATAGCACTGTCGCTTCCAAGTTTGTACGAACTACCGGGTTGATAAAATGAGAGACAGGAAGCCCCAGGAGTTGTAGCATTATTGCTACAGTACTGGAGCTCACCAGTCTGCAAGTCTAAATGCACCCAAACCAAAAGAAGAAAAAATGCTAGGCAAATAGGTTGGGTAGGTAGTTTTGAGGTTGCAGAATGTTGATTTGTGGTCAATTTTATGTTTTCGAATATCATATCTACTCAAGTCACAATATTCAGGCAGTTTCATATGGAAGAGCTCAAATCAGGCATAACTAACTTCCCCTTCTTCCTCTTCCCTAATTCATTCACTAACTTCCCCTAAAGAGGTCAAGATCTGCTTGATATCTCTTAGTTTCATCATTCTCCATATCATTTGCCTTGGTAAACATCTGCTTTACTCGAGGAGGGTCCATACTTTCTCTACAAAGTTCTATTTCCCCTTCACAGACTAAGACCTCCCAAACTTAGCGCTTTATTATCATTTTCATATTAACTCTTGACATTATTATGTAAATCCCTATATTTTTCCTCTTCCCCCTATTAAAAACTATGTTAATAATTCTCCTATGTAAATATCCCCTTCCTCTGGTTGAAATATAACCATAAAAATCTCCTTGGGAATTACTAAGTCACCTGGATCTTAGTAAGAGCCCTCATCACCACATAATTCCCCTTCCCTAGTGTTTGGACTCCTTCCAAAACACATAGAACCCCTCTCCAAATACATAGAACCCCTCCCCGCCCCCCCCGCATTTTCTTTGGAATTTATTAATGTTTGTTTAATAAATCACCAAGCACCAAACACATTACACCATTTCCTAAAGTATAAACCCACCCACGCCGTGAAAAATTTAACTTTTAACCCACATGCTCTTTCACTAAATCTCACGCACCTTCTTCGTCCGTCCACCGTCGGATCGCCTCCCCCAGATCTGACAACTATTACTCATATCGGACACCCTCTTGTATGGGTACGTTAGCACCCGATGTCTGACGGTTTTACCGTCGTACGCCAGGACAGTTGGCGGATTCCCATTGCATCGGGCCACCCCTGACCAAAACCGCCTCCGTACCAAAGGTGTTCTGATGCATGCAAAAACCGCCCTCCCCTCGCGTAACAGGAGCGCCGCGTCACCCCGCCACGTCGCCTCCACCTTGCCCCTCCCTGCCTGTGCCTCGCCCACGTCACTTGCCACCGTGTCCCGCCACGTCATCACCCTACCGTACTACCACGTCACCCTGCTGACATCAGCATGCTGACATCACATCCGTACCAGAGGGTCCCACTGCTAACGTCATCTGCCGTACCGCTGACGTCAGCAGCCAAAAAACGGAAAAACACGCAAGTGCAAAAATCAAGCTTTGGAGCTTTGGAATGAAAAACAGAGGCAGTTTTCGATGCGCGATTAGTGTAATCGCGCATCGCTACGGGAAATAGGCCGAAATGGAGAATCTTTCGGGAATCTTTTGATTCCTCGACCATTTTTGCACCGAAAAGGCTCGAAAAAGCCTGATTTTGCAGTTTTGAACGCATCAGAAGACATAGAGAGACCAGGATCAGAGGTTAAAGAGTATCAGATTAAAAATGCAGCCAAAGACCATGTCAAAGAGTATCAGTAAGCGGCAGAGAGTATCAATGTAGCGACAAAGTGTATCAGGAAAGATTTTTCAGCAGCCCGAAGCAGGTGAAAATTAAAGACGCTCCAGCAAAGTCAAAGAGGAAGGTGGAGCCATTTAAAGTTTTCAAATCTTAGTGACTGCACATTAACTCTCATAAAGATCGGTGGATCAAAACTCAATGCACAATTATTACAGAACCACTACACCAAGTCACAGAGGAAACCACATCAACTCAGTTTGATCTAGCTGCCTCTGGCGCAACCCAAAGGACTTACTTGCATTTAATTCCAACATAAATTAGGTTTTAGAAAGTTTTCCCACAGACCTGTTTAGGTCCGTTGTAATAAATAACTTTAGATATTTTGCTTATATATACCACCCTGAAAAATGGAGTAGGGGTTGGTTGTTTGATTGATCTTGGTTTTGTTAATTTTGCTCGAGCAGAGACTTGCACTGTATATGCAATAATTTCTATAATCAAAGATTGCTTGAGAGTTTGGAGAATGAATTGTGCACTGTGTTAACTTGGCTGAAGAGTGATTGTGGAATTCCTGTGCTTCTACATGTCTCAATAAGTATTCCTTAACTCTGTTTAGTTTCTTATGTTTGTTTATCATCTATGTTTCATCATCTAAATTACAGAAAGGAAGAATAGTTTAGGCTTTGCTTGGCAGCACCCTATGCTCAATTTCTGTGATTTCTGCATGCTTTCATCAGAAACAGTTATGAATATGCATACTTAAATGATCATGTTTATGCTGTTTTCTTTCACATATGAATGCTAATTTAGGAATTCTTAACTTCTCCTAGATAACCATTCATTCACTTCCCTTCTCTCTCAGCTGATGAAAGATTCTTAATTGCCTTTCGTCTCTGACTTTCATTCCATCTTTCAGCAAATTGGTATTGTTTCATGTGTAGCTATCCTGCTCTACAATCCTCTTGTGACCAAGAAAACGCAACAACAAGCCTTAATCCGTGATTCCATGCCCAATGGTTTGAAACTTATCACACTATCCCTTGCCTCTCTGCTTGAAGGCAGCTTCCTTCCATTCAAACTCCATCCAAACTTAAACAAAACCCACTGAATCCAATAGCTAGCCTAAAATCTTCATCAAAAAAGCTAAATCATTAAGAGAGAGCCCTCTCTGATTGCAGGTGGGATAGAACCTGCAATCCAAAGATTGGTTTGTGGTTACCTCGAGCGTATCCCTTCAGGAGCCAAGGGAGAACCTGAGCGATAACAGGAGGCACAACTGAAAACACAACACAAACACAGAACTGAAGCAGAGATAAGTGGAGATGAGCCCGTGGGTTAGGAACTTCTAAACGCAGTGTAGGGTGGAGGGTGACTGCAGGTGGGTGGGTCAACCCGACATCGTTTCGGGTGAGCACGAACAGACAACAAGGCATAGAAAATGCAGGTGGGTGGGTCTACATGGAGGTATGCACGGTGAGTTGAGAGTTTAGGATGCAGGTAGATTGTGCGGGCCACATGATGGGGTGGGCCAAGCGCCCAGGGTTGGGCGATGCTGAATGGGTGCGACTGCGGTTGGGTCGTGCAGCAGGGCCGACTGACCAGGCAACGCACCTGAACTTGTGAATTTTATGAAACAGGTCGAGACTTGTCTCCCCGGGAAAATTGTAAAATTACAAATTTTTATATAAAAAAAAGTATTATAGAAATTGTGTGTCTCTTGCATTAATATGATATTGTGACTATTTTAGTTAAGTAATTCCATACTTAATTGTTTAATAATGATGAATGATGAAGTAAGTAGGTGTAGTCTGGAAAATGTAAAGGAAACTAATGGGTTGAGTCATTTAGCCGGTGCCACACGTAGCTCAATTCGAGAAAAAATAATTGGGGCCGTGACATATAGTATCAGATCCAGTACAAGAGCAAAATGCAGAGACCAGGTGTGTACGCAATCTGAAGTTTTTGAGCAAAAGAAATCTTGGATGCATAGTTTGGGGTTTCTTGAATTGGAGGTTCATGGCAAAGCCATCTAAGCTTTGGTGGACATGGGTGCCACACACAATTCTATGACAACAAGGTTGCCAAGAGATGTCGGGTTGTAGATTGTTCCAACTAATGTGGAATCAAGGTAGTGAAATCAAAGGCTAAAGTGTCGGGGTTGGCAGATGAAGTGCCAATTCGAATTGGAGTCTGGCAGGGTCAATTGTAGTTCCGGTGATGGAGATGAACAACTTTGACATGATATTGGGGCAGGATTTTATGAAGGGAAATAAGGTAATTATTGTCTCATTTTATGATGAGATCATGTTGATTGGAGGCTCATGAACCTGAACTTTTCCAATGCATAAGAAAAGGAAAGAAGTGAAGGTGCAACATGTTTCTGCACTAAGTATGAGGAAGGTAATGCCATATTCATATGTATAGACATATGCGACAGTCATTAGAGGATTTGAAAGCAATGATGGAGTAGGGACGCCTATTCCAGTTGAGATTTCCAATGTATTGGATAAGTATTCAGATTTGATGCTCGATGAGCTACCAAAGACACTTCCACCAAGGTGTGCAATGGAACATAGCATTGAGCTAGAGCCAGGGAAGCAAACTCCGACAAAATATCCTTATTATTTATCAGTACTGGAATTGGAGGAGTTGAAATGACAGTTGAAGGATTTGGCTGATGCAGGTTTCATACAACCTTCAAGGTCCCCATATGGTGCTACGGTATTTTTCCAGTGGAAGAAAGATACAAATGAGCTATGGATGTGCTGTGATTATCATGCTCTAAAAAAGAAAAGGATAAAGAGAAGATATCCTTTGCCACTTGCTGCAGATTGCTTCGATAAGCTTCTGAAAGCACGAGTGTTTTCCAGGCTAGACTTGAGGCATGGTTACTATCAGGTGCGGATAACAGAGGGAGATGAGAAGAAAACCACGATTGTGACAAGGTATGGAAGTTTTGAACTCCTTGTTATGCCTTTCGGATTGTGTAATGCTCCTGCTACATTTTACATTTTGATGAACGATGTGCTACGTCCATACTTGGATTCGTTCATAGTAGTATACTTGGATGATATTGTGATATATAGTGATAACGTGGAGGATCATAAGAAACGCTTGCCTTTGGTGTTTGAGGCATTGAAGAAGAATCAGTTGTACTTGAATAAGTCGAAGTGTATGTTTGCCCAAACTGAGATTCTATTCCTTGGACAGATTGTGGGTCAAGGACATATACGGATGGAGCCAAGTAGGGTGAAGGCGATAGAGGATTGGGTAGAACCGAAGAATGTCCATGATATGAGGGTGTTTTTGGGGATGATCAACTACCAACAAAAGTTTGTAGAGGGGTACTCCAAAGTGACATCACCATTGAAAAACCTTTTGAAAAAGGAAAAGCGGTGGAATTGGATGGAGAAGTGTCGAAAAACATTTGAAGACTTGAAAAAGCAGATGATTATAGCATTGATACTGAAGTTACTTGACTTTGAGAGATGGTTTGAAGTGCACACATATGCTTTAGTTTTTGCAATAGGAGGAGTTCTTATGCAATATGGGCATTCGGTGGCATATGAGAGTAGGACGTTGTAGGATAGAGAGCGACATTATCTAGTTCATGAGAAGGATATGACTGCGATCATCCATTGTTTACGGGTACAAAGGAATTACTTGATTGGGAAGCCATTCATTGTCAAGACTAACAATGATGTAGTGAGTTATTTTGCATCACAACTAAAGCTGTCAGCGAAGCAAGCTCGTTGGCAAGACTTCTTGGCATAGTTCGACATGACTATTGAGTATAGACCGGGTAGAATTAATGCAGTTGCAGATGCATCAGTAGGAAGAGACAGTTAGCCACACTTGAGGAGGAAGAAGACTAAGAAGAATGCAGTAGGAGTCGAGTACAAATGACCAATTTTGGCTTAGGGGGTCCTGACCTAGGTTCGGAGTTAGCTGCGCCAACCAACAAAACCCTACATTACTGACCCTTTCAGTAACAACTCACGTAACGTAGGCTGAACTCTCATCCAAAGCAGTATGGGGGGATGCTAGAACCAAGTTTCTATGTACAGAGACCAATGTGATGTATTTTAGCACCTCATATCTACCTTCATGCGAATTGATAACTCTTAGGGCACGTTGCTGCAACTCTATTAAAACAGTCTTCAGACCTTCACGAAGGTCTACAATCAGTCTTTGCGGACCTTTAATAGTCAATTTATCCACCTACTCATACCATAGAACAACCCTAGATTAGTGTTCGCACAGATCTACTTAAGTTGTTCGTAAACATAACAAAATTCATCAGAGTCTTCACGAAAGTACTTAAACATGCATTGCATACATTATTAAGACTTATTCAAGAGAATCACACAGCATTTGATCAATATTCCATAAAACACATTATTCATCGACAACATATAACATTAATAGAGACAAATAGAAAGATGCAAGAATTCTTTGGAAATTGTCTTTATTGATCTTCAATTCAGGATTACAGACTCAAAACTGCCTTCTGCACACAGCTAGAGGGGTCTGTGCACTCAATTGCAGACTCTACCTAGGCCTTTGTGCACTCAGCTGCAAAGCCTTTCTTCTTCTTCTTTCTTACCCACTTCTTCTTTCTATTAATCCCTATTAATTCTCATCCCTCATCATCAATTGCCTTAGACTCTCTAAGACACACATATTTATAGCCGTTTTCATATAATGCCATGGTTTGAGGACCATGGGTGAATCTAAAAACTAACTCAAACTTTACATAAAACAAGGGCCTAAATCCCTTTGACTCCTAGTCATCTACACACTCTACATCCAAAACTCTTAGGGACTTTACATTATTTACACAAAATGTACCACAACTTGGGTTATCTTAATCCCAAAACTGACCTAGGGGACCCCATCCCAACAGGCCCCCAACACAAAGATCATGACTCCCCTTCAGTCACTTTGCTGGTGCTGAGATATTACTGTGAAGACCCACCAGCTCCACTTGAAGAACTGCAACTTTGGTAGCGCTCTACGTTGCCGCCTGCTAAACCTCGTCGACCATTTTTTTTATCGTTGGTCCTTCTATAGCCAACTGCATCGTTTTCTACTTCTGCTGCAACCCTTTAGGCTTATCCTAAATAGTAGGCGTGACTTGATAAGCTTCCTCCAACCAAGGCTGCAACCTATCCTTTAGAAAGGCCTCCTTCTTCTATGCTTCCTCTACCTGTGCTAGGAGCTTATTTCTCTCCTGTAATTTGGCAAGGTGCTATGCTGGTGCCAAGGAGCACACACTTGCCTTGGCTTCATCATATTGCCACTGTAGCTCCCATACCTTGGTGTTCAGTGTCTGTAGGTTCAGAGCCTCTTGTATATTGGTCATAACCTCCATAGCTTGTTCGAACAATGTCGCACAGTCAATGACTATGGCATCCAATGCAACCATGCTTGTGTTAATTGCAACTTCGCACTACTCCTCGACCTCAGGCGGAGTTGTGGGCTGCAACTTTAACTGTAACTCTGAAATTTTCATGTTGAACTCAAAGGTTACCTATCCAACTTCTGCTTTAGCCTTGTGCGCACCAGTGTCTAGTTTTTTGATTTTGGCTTCTGGCTATGCATACTCTGGGATGTGAAGCTTAGGCACTGCCTTGCATACATTTGCTACTGCTGACTCTAGACTTGAAATACACGTCTGAAGTGCTTCCTTTTCCTTCAAAGCCTGTGTCTTTTTAGCAAACATTTTCTCGTTGTTGACTTTGTACTCACTTATGAGGTTGAAGGTGTACTACTCCCTGGTTATCAATTCATCTGCCACCCCCGTCTACAGTGCATGGAGGGTCTTGTTGGAGAGCGCTGCTATATTCAGTCCCATGTTCTTGATTGTACTTAGGATAGTGTGATCTTCTGTGGACTCTACATGAATAGAGCCATCTGGTAATGGTATAGTCCTGAGGTCTAGGGTCCTTAATAGCTCTACTGCTTAGCTTGTCCCGGGTGTCAGGCTCACTTGCTCTGAGCTCGATTTCCAACGCCCACCTATAGCTTGCTGATTTGGATCTGTAGCTCGCGCAGATCCTTATGGATGCTCCCTAGTGTCTACATGTATTGCTTCTCAAACTGCTGCAATATTTCTGTCATTGCATCCCTAATTTTATCCTTGATCTCATTGAGATCGCCGACTATTAATAACATAGGATCAACATGTGACTTATCCAATTTTTTCTTCTTCATTGTACCACCATGTTGCTCCTTGCCACATATCTTCAGAATAAATGGGATGCTCTGCTCCTCATCCCCTCTGTTGCCTTGTCCTGAAAGGTCTTCCTCCTCTATCTCTGGCGAAGGTGACTTGTCACCTTTTTGTCACTCATGCTGTTCCTGTTCAACCTCCTCCTTGGCAGTGGATTCTTGCTCCACACGAGCCTTTTCTGTGGTTTCTTTATTTTTCTATGCTATCAGGGTATGCGCAACTTTCTTATCTACCTCCTTTCTCTTCTGCGTAATAGAACTTCCCGCACCCGTGCTTGGTCCAGCATCTAAGTTTGACGGGGCATGCCGCTTTGCAGGCCATTTCGAGACAACCTTCTGCACATTTGTTTCTATCACCAAACAGGAAAAGTCATGCCATTTCTTCTCTGGATCATTCCACGCCTAGATATACACTCTGTGGAAGTCAGCCTTGATTGCTACGTAGGGTGACAACTGTGTGAACAAGGTTGGGGAAAACCTCAGACACTGATTGATGGCCATGCAGAGACTCATTTCCATAAGAACCCAAAACATATTCATCTCGGTAATTTGCGTGACATCTTTTGTAGACCATAAGGAAGCGAATTGCACTGCCTTTGGAAATCCTTCCTCGAGTGGAGGAAATTGGCTATCCTCTGACAATTCCCATGCAACAAGCACAATTGACAACAACAACCAAGCGTAGTGGAACGACTTGGTTTCATATTGGGCCTCTCGACAATTTGCTAGGAACTCTTGACAGAGGTGTCTTGACCAATTAAACTGTACACTTTTTGCGCACTATGGGGCAAGGAAAACTACAGGCGCCAAAACTTCATCCACATGACATTTTCTCATCACCTTTCCTACTAAAATCCGGGCAGCCAATTGAACTGCCAGGTTTGTTATAGACATAATTGAATACCCTCATGACTTCTTCATGAGGCCGTAATCTCTCTTCATTCTTTCTTTGAGGTCTTTCTCCCTATTCTTTCCTCTAAACTCCTTAGTTGGGTTTACGCCCTTATAAGGCAAGTGCATGATTCTGTGAATGAGCATGCCTGTAATGGGGATAGACCCTCCTAGCCATAAACACCCATCATGCACCAATGTGAGTAGCTAGTGCACACATATTGTATTAATGGGGGTGTGGTGATAGTGGGGCACCCACAACAGATTGAGTAACCCCAAGTGCTTGACACTGCAGACCCATTCCTTTATTTCCAGTGTTGTAACACCTGATTTTGCATAACTGACCCTGCGCATATATTTATCTGTTGCCAAGTGTGGAAACTTAGTGTGGTTTGCAAGGTCCCAATCCTCCATTTTCAGCAATGCAACCCTTGTGAGTCACGAGCCTTCAAAAGGGACCTGCTCAGGTAGCAGGGGCATATATATAGTGAACTTCTTAGAATCTAGGTCCTTCGTGACCTTTTATTTGCACCTCCGCGGAGGGATATACATAGGTAACTTTGTTATGGGTTCCACTCCCTTATCATGAATATCTTCTATTCCTTGGGCTTCTTCCACCTCTAGGTCCACTACTTTCTCTGGTTTCTTATCTTTCTTTTTCTTATGCATTTCACTATGTTTCCTAGGGGATGCGCCCACTGGAATTGGATTTTTCTATTTTTCCTTCATGGATTGCTTTGATTTGGTTGGTTGGGTTTCTTTGGTAGGAGTAGGCTTCTCCTAGATGACCTTGGCATTGTAGGCACAGGAGTTGGAGCTTCCATACTTACAACTTCCATGGTAGCTACCTCAGAGTCAACATCACCAATACTCACAATTTCAGTAGGACTTGGTGCGAGAATTTTGTCAAGAATAAAATTTTGGTTTTTCTCAGACAACTTAGAAAATGCGGGGCTCGTGACTAAATATTTCCAATCTAATTGATTCATAGGTGACAGACAACAAATTTCACTAACAATTTTGAGAGCGCAAAGTGTTCTCTGTTGGATCGACACCTGTAATTTATAAGGAGTTTTGAATTCAAATCTGACTGTTCCCCCCAATTTATGATAATAAATTCTATTTTGGCAGCAGATCTTCAAATATTTTTGCCTTAAATGTCGCCACCCCGCTCCACTTAACCATTTTCTGGCCGCACGTCATGAACAGTAACTTCAATGGTCACTTGCCTGCTAGGTATTGTAGTTTATAGGCCCGCGGTCCCTTGCAACTGCCGGTAGCACTAAGACTATCCTGCTTTCATATAGTCATTGTCTAGGATCCCTTGTATACAAATTTAACCTGCTCCCATTCACTCTTCATGGGAAGGGTTCTTGATTCAGCTTTGCGAGCTGAACTGCGCCTCCATCTGTAATTGCTTTCACAATATACGACCCTAACCAATGCATCTGGAATTTACCCAGAAATTTAGTGAACTTACTATCATATAGCATGACAAGATCATTTAAATTGAACGTGTGAAGTTTGATGTGGTGATCATGCCATGCTTTTTCATGTTCCCTCTGTACTTGTTGATGGAATCCTGCTAAAAATTGATCTTGCTTGAGCTCCATCAACTGCACGAGCCGTCCTTCCAAGGCCTCGTGATCCACCATATATTTCAATGCTGCTATGCACAGACTAGGGACAATGTACCTCATTAACATTACATCTTGGACCTCATATACTAATCTGAATGGCGTTTTCCCTGTTAGCTTCTTACAAGTATTCCTATAAGCCCATAGTACTGTAGGTATGAGCAGATCCTAATCATTCCGCTACGTGTTACAGATATTAGTTAGCATGTTCTCCAAAATATTATTAAAGACTTCAATATTCCCATTGACCTACGGGTGATACGGTGTACTCTTCTGATGGTAGATCTGGAATTCTTCATTCAACGCTCTGATCGTTTCGTTTAGAAAGTGTGTACCTCTATCACTCATCAACAATTTCGGGTAGCCAAATTTGGTTAATACATAATCAAACAAAAAATTTGTTTCCATAGCCCCTATAGAATCCTTAATCAGTTGTAATTCTGCCCATTTGGTTAAATATTCCATCACAGTGATAATATAGTGCACACCTATTTTCTTTCCCTGGGTTGAATTAGCCCAACAAAATCAATTGCCCATTTCTGGTAACTCATCCTTTCGCGAGGGTCTGCCAGTTCTTTGACATGCATCGCATGCCTTACAATAAGCCTTAAAATCCTTATGCAGAGTTGCCCACCATAGATCTACGCACAAAATATTCTACGCAGTTGCCTTGCCTGCATAGTGACCTCCAACATCTCCCCCATGAGTTTCAACGAGAATGCTATCCCACTCAAAGTTCTACACATATCTTCGTAATTTTTCATCAGCACCCATCTTACATAGATGTCGTGCAATGAATCAAAAATCTGCCACGCGTACTACTAATTCCTTCTTATGCTGACTTGTATATCCTTTTGGTGCCATCCCCATAGTCAAGAAGTGAATAATGTTGGAAAAATGATCATCTACTATGCGCACCATAAAGAGTTGCACGTCTAGAAACCCTTCCTCCAGATTATTAGGCTCCTCTCCTGTTTCAATCCGTGACAAATGGTCAGGTCCTACATTTAACCTCCCTGGCTTCACAATGACTTCAAAGTCATACTCTTGAAATAGTGGCAACCATCTGCAGATCTTCACCCCCAACACAGGCTTGTTGACCAAGTATTTCAAGGCATAATGATCCGTGTGCATCTTGAAATTCCCTCCTAACAGATAATGCCTGAACGCAGTGTGTACACCGTAGTCAACCCTTCGCGCTCAGTTGTTGAATAATTTTTCTCGGCCTTCGATAATTTACTACTCGTGAAGGCTATAGGATGGTCGATTTCTCCTTCATCGGCCTATGTTAGCACTGCACCCAACACAATGCAAGAGGCATCCCCATGTACATGAAATTCCTTTTTCCAATAAGGGAATACCAAGATCGTCATGGTGACCATATTTTCTTTCAATACATCCAAGCTGCATTGACATTCTTTGTCCCAACATAATGTTGCATCCTTCTTAAGCAGTTTCTCCATGGGTGCAGTAATTTGAGCATAAGCTTTGATAAATTTCTATAATATCCTGTATGTCCTAGTGTCGCGCACAACTGCTTGATGTTACTAAGGTCCTCTAGATTCACAATTACTGCAATTTTTTCAGGGTCCACCACCAATCCTTGTGTTAGCGCTTGGAATTCACCTAGGCTGAGATAGACAAACTCTCAAGGCTACATCAAACCATTTCACCTCGTAGCTAGCCCTACGAGGTATGAGAAGGCTCTCTCGGGTCAAAACTCGATGGATTTTGTCAATAGGATGAGTT
>APFE030217735.1:0-27638 GCA_000404065.3 Pinus taeda | reverse complement strand
AAAGCTACATAGTAAAGAAACACACTTTACCTAAATCTATACTAGACCAGGTGATACTTAACTATTTCCTATGTGTCGCAATATCCTAACAGAGGAGGAGTGGTTGGAGGAGGAGGGAGGGAGGAGGGTGGAGGAGCAGAGGAGGAGGAGGAGGGGAAGGAGGAGGAGTGGATCAAGAAACACCAAGCATTGGTTTTACACTCCCATTATGTATTTACACTAGATTTAATTTTGGTGTCAGGCCCATTGACATTCATATTAGAGTCATAATTTATTGATGTCTTTTCCAACATGCATACAATGTGTTGTACTACATTTGTGCATTTCCTTCACCACTTCTGACCCTAGTTCCTTCTAGATTGGAAGACAATTTTTGCCTCTTATCTACTTTAGTTATTATTATTAACATTTCTATTTCCTCAAAGAAACTTGTATGTTCCAAAATATGCATGTTCAATTAATTACAAATATTTCTATTAAATATATGAAAAATAACTTAGTAAGATTTAATTCCCTACAATAGTGTATATTTGGAGCATTTTCTTACTAAGGGTGAAATAAAAGACTCATCCAAAACCATATCAAAAACAAATTCCATCATTAGATCTAGATGCACCAATCATCATAATAATAAAATTACATAGTCTCATACTTCATACCAAAACTTGTCTTCCATGAGTAAAATTCTTAGAATTTGTTTTAGGATGGAACCCACTTAATTAACCAAAAATTTATTTATGTCCATTTATATACTTTTATTTGAAATATTTCTTGGTGTTGACGATGATCTATGGAAATTGTACTTGTGATTTTATCTTTTCTATTTTCCATTTACCTCATAAGAGTTCAACATTTCTTCCTTTAAGATCTCTCATAAGTATCATCTACATTCTAGTTAAGGTATGTCCTTACATAGCAATCCTTGACTCATAACTTTAATTTTAATATGAGTATAGTAATATGGTGATAGTATGGTAGAAGAGACTTATTGGTACAAAATTAAACATAGTATTCAACTTTCTTTATTCCCCATTACTCTTTTCAACACTCACATGTCTATTTATCCTACATGATGACCACATCCCTAGAATTTCTAATCCAAATTTTTAATCTAATAATCATACACTACAATTCGTTCATTTATTGAGTTTGAATATGAACAAGGTCTATCACTTAAAGTATATTAAACCATTTTTACCTCATGGCTCATGGTATAGAGTCCTTGTGCCCTCTTAAGAGAATTTAATGACAACTTAAGTTTTGGGGAACATATAAAGAAATACAATTTTTACCTTCTACATAATTTAAAACACTTATTAATTAGGAAAAATAGATCAGTGACCAATTTTCCATTTATACTTATGGAAATTAATTAACATGTGAAATGTTGTTATTTCGTGTATTACTCTTAACTCTACCACAAAATGTAGCTAGATCATATAGTGTATAAAGTGAAAAATTGTGACAAATTTTATTGGATGCATCCTATCTCCTAGCTCTTTGAAGGAGATCATTCCACAGATGCACATCATCCAACATTACGAACATTCCATTGTGAGTGGAGAAAATTTCATCTCTCCAGATACACTAGATTGTATTGCTAATTTGACCAAAACATTTTGCTATTTCTTTTTCATTGGGTGTTCAGAAAATTAAGTTAATTTTTAATTTAATTCGATTAGCATCCTTACTCAATTCATTATTTAAATTGGCTAGGCTATGTCTTTCAGAATTCAATGAATTAAAATAAATCCTCAATAGAACAAATTTCCCAATCGTTTAAACCAAGTACAATAATTTTAACCTAATTATATTATGGATTTCATTCAACCTCCTTTCGCAATTCATTATTTAAATTTAAATAGCGCAAGCAATGTTTTCGGCATTTAACATTAGAAAACCCTCAACCCTCTTTACTCAAACCTACAATAATTTTGAAGCAGAGATTAAAAGAGAGATGGAAGGCTAGCATATGTGGTGATTATGTAATTGTAGATTCTTTTCCTATCTCCCATATGATGCACCAAAATGGTTTTAGGAAAAAATCATTGGTCACCCCTCTCAAATTAATCCATAAATTGCCATTGTTTCTGGTTGTCACTAAGAATGAAGAGAATAGTTATGAAATCAAGGAAATTTGGCAAGAATTTACAATGAAGTGAGCTAGTATACCTTAAACCATACTTGAAACATGAAACAGAAAAATCATGCAAATTTCTTCATATGAGCAAGCTGTCATAAAAGAAGGGTATGCGAGAGTCATCATTGTGATCATAGCCAACCCTTTCCCTGAGACATTTATGGATTGTGAGTCTCCACACATGGCTTAGAATTGCCCATTAGGATGCCAGATGTTCAACAACACCCCACTCTCCTCTTTCGAGATATAAATTTCTACAACGGTGGCCTCATGGAAGTTTCTCAGTCTCCCTTACTAAACGACTACAACAACTTGTGATATCTCCCTCTATGGAAGAACACAAAGGAAATCTAAAGCAAAATACATCCAATATAGTTTTAGCACCGAAGAGGATGAAAGTTGATACCAACGTATGGGTAGGAGGAGTATTTATATTGAAGAACTGATAATTGAACAAACATTGTGTAACCTCCATGCAAGGAGAAATTAAGACATGAGAAGATAAGATGAGCAAGATTTTCCCCGTGTGACTTGTCTATGTGTAAGTAACGATAAGTGTTATCCAAATTACATAAGAAGACAGGAGGATAAACACTCACAACAAGTTCTCATTTGCTTGCTACAAGTCTGGTAGCTTCACTCGCTTTCCTACTTGAGGGATAGTTGTCCTCGACCTAAAGAACACCTCTTGTTCTTATTACTTTTTAACCTTTACAAGTATTAGGATTACATGAGGTGAATAAGGTTATTGTTTTCAAGATGGAATGCAATTTCAATGCTTTAAGGTATTAAAGGCACTCTTTATCCTTATTTTAGAAGTTAGCGATAACAGTTTGATACCTGGCCATGGAATGTCCAACCAAGTCTCTTTTTCTCGGATAAGGTGGATACTCACATTATTCTCCCCGAAACCAAGAAAGGATAACCATTATCCTGCACGAAATTCCTTTTAACGCCTCTAGATCAGCAAATAGGGCTAAAACAAAGGCATTATTGGGGACCAAAAGGGAAACAACAACCCTTAATGGGATTTTATCCAACATCCTAGTTGGGAAGGTGTCTCTTTAACTTTAAACCTACCAATAAAATGAACTACTTCCAAAAATTACCAAATCCAATGTCATTACTCAGAGTAAGCTATTATAGGGTCAGTATAGACACACACAATCACTTAACCAATGATTACTTAAAAGAAAGCAGGTGGAAGTCATTTTATCTATGTTGTGATTCTATAACCCAGAAATTGGATTTGATGTATTTGGAATGTTTTTATTTGTATTTAGTATCAGAGGAACCTTTGGCTTCATTACTAAACTATTTTGACAGTTTATTTTAGTATCATTCATTGTCTCGATATTTTTTTCATGGTCATGATTTATCTTTAGAGCTTCTAACTACTTTTGTAACTTTAGAGAATGCTCATTTCCTATTTAAGAAATAACCTTCAGGTTAAGGTTCTCTAAAATTGAGAATTACTCACTGTGGAAAACAAAAATGATCATTTCAAATACATTAACAAGAAGGTTTACAACACCTATCCATATATATTCATATCATTTATATGGTAGATTGGGTCCCGACTTCCCAGTTGACAATGCTCAGAAATCAAAACATGAAATCACCATATTTGCCTCATGCCTATTCGTGGTTGTAGCATTGCACCAAATGCCGGATGATTTAAACATATGGGAATTCTTAACTTGGTAGAAAGATTCCGAGCATCTAGAATGGCATCACCAGAATGTCACATTTCTTGTGGTGTGCCTTTTACACTACACTTTTGTAGGGCTTCTCAGCGCTTGAGCCAGTGACAATGAATGCATCTTGCACTCATAAATATAACTGAGGATATTATGTTAAGCATAGAATATAGTTAAGTTATATTAATCACATTAAGCAATTGATTCACTTTAGGTGATGGCAAGATTTGGAAATTCTTTCATCGATGCGGCTTGACAACATTCACTCCCTGCACACTTATTAAAATTTCCTCTGAAATTTTATTTTGATTTCAATCATAAATTATGATTTTATACTTATATTAGGACCATTTATTTGCATAAATATTCAAAGTTACAATTGTTCATTAGCCCAGTGTTTGGTTCAATCAGTCATACTTTGTTGTTCTAAAATAACGAAGTTCATTACAAGTTAGTAGTAGCAATTATTGGGGTTTTATTTGTAAAAATATCTTAAAAAATTCCTAAAAGAAATTCCATCGGTTGTCTTTAAATTTGGAACATTCTAATTTACCAAGATTCTCCTTTCTACTTTGTTTGTAAGAAAATTTTCAATATTTGAGTTTTCTAGAGTATTGTAACTTACTCTTTTAAATGCTCACATATTTTACTTCTTGGCCATGTTTATCTCTCTAGAGACACTTTAGGTCCCTAAAGGCTTCTTTGAGTGAACAATATAGTAGGTCCCAATATAATTTTCTTATTTTTTCTTGGGAATAAGTAGAGAGGAATTTATAATTTTTACAAAACCTTTACTTTTTTGGAAACTTATTAATTGTACATATATTAATGTCTATAGAATTATGCTCTAAGTCTCCTCAATTTGAAAATCTTATTATGTCTAAAACTAATGAAATTAAAGCATGAGTGTGTAGACTAAGTTCTATGCATACACAAGGAATATGTTGGGTTAGAGTATATGTATAATAGGGTAGATCCTATTACTATGCACAAGGTGGGGCAAAATATAGCCTTTAGCTCTGCATATGTCTGTCATAGCTTTTTTATTTTTTTCTTTTTTTCTTTAGCATAAAGGTGTTATAGGAAGAATGCAAACCACCAAGCTTATTGAACTTCCCAATTTAGGACCTAAAGCTCATTCATACCCAACCTAGAACTGCCTTCTTCCTATTCACCCACGAGTTGAGAGTTATTTTCATTCATCAATTGTCTCATGACGATCTCTTCCATGGGTATCTAATACCCTCTTTCATGATATGGTTTCCATTAGTTTCGTCATGCTTTTATGGGTCTTTTTATCCATTTTCCTACGCTTTTCCTAGAAAATCTCACCTTTATCTCCCGTGAGAATTTTTCTCATCAAAGCTTGCCTTTTCTCAGTCAATGATTTTATGCTTTTCCTTAACTTACCATCTTTCTCTAGCTAAGTATTTTAATGTATATATATCTCCAAATCCATTATATCATCTAGATCTGGATCTAGAAGTCTTATTATGAATACTATTTATTCCCATTCACCAATGGGATTTGGCAAGAATATCCTCTCTTGGTGTCTCTCTATTCTAAGTGATTCATTATTCTATTTATTTCATAAAATATCTACTTTTCTTGTTACATGGTAGACCTAGCTTTTCTCAGCTTCGGTTAGGAAAGTTTTGCATACAAGGGAGGGGTGTTACATATATGCAATTTTAAACAACACAGAAAATACAAATTTAAATGAGCAAACATACAATTTTAAATTTTTAAATATGAAACACAAATACAAATTCAAATAGAAAAACACATAATATATATTTCAAAGTTGTAATTAACCTCCTTATCCTACCTTTGAATTTAGCTGCTAAGCTCCCATTCTGTAAAGTTTCTTTATTTTTTCTATATTTAATCATTAAGATGAAATACTAGCAAGGGTATCTTTAGCCTACCCTTAGATCATCATTAGTAATTCTATAACAGACTCCACAATCATTATCAATGTAAGAATAGAGTGGTTCTAGTACCGTCTTTTAACCTTATTGTCAAGGCTTATGTCTGAGATTTCTAGTAAACGTGATTTAGTAGATGAAGATGGAGCTAACCATAACATGCAACCTATAATAATTTCCTTACCTACATCAATTATATTAATTAAACTCTACTATCATGAGCATCCATCATTATTATAGGTCTTGTTTCCATCATGCATGACGAACTGGTTAATTAAATAAAAATTCTAGATCATGCGTTATATAGGTAACCTATCTCATACACACACTAGGTACTGTCAGAAACCTGGTGATATTCAATTCATTTTAATTGGATATCTTAGAGACCCATATACGCATAACTAAAAATATGTACAATCAATTCCTTATACTACATGTAGGGGCATTTAATTTCATTATGCACGACATAAACCATGGTGAACCCTTGATAATACTACGGGAGACACTCCTCCATAATTGTTCCACATGCATGAACATCTACAAACACTAAAGCATGCTACTCTTTCTTACCACTGCAAAGATAATCTTAATAATGTCAATATGCATATGAGAGCACACGATAGTTATGTGCATTATTGAATCCATCATTTCTATACAAGAGGAAATTAAGAAATCGATATATCTAAATTGTTGGATTTAACATCATAATAAGTTTATTAGTACACAAACCCATGTAATTCATTCAAACATTCTCATGGTGAGGAAACTTAAGAAACCATCTCATAGAAAAATTGGAACAATAACAGAGACTTAATAAAATATTATCATAAACAAACTGGAATTATCATAGAGAGAGAGTAAGAATCATCATACAAATATGCCACGCATCTGACACCAACTAAAACTTTACTTGGAGGGAGGAGCAACACCACCCAACCATGAATCAACTATGATTCTCCCTGAGCCAAAGATCTTTCCAAGGATCAACTTCCCTCAATTGATCAATGCACGAGGTATTTAATACACTCTTTCATCATTTAGTTACCGATAGTGGCATCCTGCTTTTATGGATTTTTCCATTTTGCCTAGGTATTTTTCGCAAAAGCTCATCTCTATCTCCCACGAGGATTTTCCTCATAAAACCTTGCCTTTATCTCCGAAAAAGATTTGATGTCTAATGGGTCTTTATTTCGCGTCCATCCGATGGATATGCAATCCATCCAAGCTTATCTAGAATCTCATCTAGAAGCTTATCATGAAAGATTCATCTCTATCCCATTCCTCATGGAATTTGGAAAGAATATCCTCTCTCTTAGTGCTCCACCCTCCAATTTATTTATTTTATTAATTAATTTAATAACACATTCTCTCTTCATATTACATATCACCTAGCTTTCCGCATCTTATTTTTAGTATAGTTTAACCCACAAAGGATGGTATCACACCTAGCTTCCCTCAGCTTAGGTTTATAATTATTTAACACAGAAGGGAGGATAACACAATTATCTTTAGCTCAGCTTAGGTTTACAATAATTTAGCACACAAGGGAGGATATCACACCTAAATTTAAATCAGATTAGGTTACAATAATTTAGTACATAATGGAGGAGTGTTAAATACTTCCCTTCTTAAATTTTACATTGTCCTCGATGTATCACTGCATCATGTCATCATTCATAGATATCTAGTTTCAAAATAAACAACCCTCATCGTTCGTCCATTCGATGAAATTTTTCCAATGTACATCGGTCACAAGGAGTGCTCTGAGCACATCTCCTTCCATAGGTACACCGGTATCAAGGAGTGCTCTCCTTTCATAGCTACCTGTAACATTGTTGTCAAACCATTTGTGAAAAATTATAGATGCACAATTTTAGCTATGATAAATATCATAATCTGTTACTTAATATTATTAAAGTAGTTATTGCTTATCATTTATTTTATCTGAAGAATGCATATCTTCAGCTTGCATTATCTCAAGTGTTTTTGTTCTTATCAAGCACTAGCTTCTTATAGTCTGTCTACATACAATACATCAGTTAGCATATTCTCCACATTAATATGCCTGCAAGGTCAAAACATATTATTTCACATAACAATATATATTCATTGTAATTGTATGTATGCCAAACTGCGATTAACCATAGTTACTTTTACCAAACTTACTTTCCTTCTTCTGGGTAACCTCCAAGTTTGTTTACCTGGATAGACATCTATCCAATGACTATATGCATACATGTACACAAGTTACATTATACACACTAATACACATTTAATATATGCATACATGTTGTGCATATTACCATCTGTGTTATAGCCCATCATACTATTCCCATGGTATCACCTACATGACAAAAACTTTGTCCACATATTTTCCTAACATGTCAGTATCATTCCAAACATTTTTTTATCTTCTCCTAACAATTAAAATAAATATGTTAAGTTGACAAGGAATTTGTATGAGCATGGTTCATTTCTGTAATGAGAGAAAGTTTTGTCAAGTGTAAATCATTCTCAGACTTCATGTGGTTGTAACACAATATTCGTAACATAATATGTATTCATGCATAATTTCATCTTAGGTAGATTATTACCTCATAGTTTAATAATCGTTGGATCAATACTTCATTCTTAAATCATTACCTAGTGTGATTTATTATTTCCCTTTTTATGTTTCAACAACTTAACCACTATGCATTATACTTTGCCAACGTGATCATTATGTCAACCATGTTCTTTTATTCTAGAAATTAATCCCCTTTTATAGGTATTCGGGTGGCCAAATCTTCAAGGTTTTTGACCTGAATTCACCATGAGTCGCAAGATAATTCCAACAATTCATTAAACTCAAGACTCTTTCATGCCATGGATGGTTGACACCTCCCATCAACCAAATAATAACAACAATATTGTTATAAGGCTATAATATTGCACACCCATGTGTTTACATGGAAAATTCCTATGCCTCATTATTATGTGTAGAGTTTTGCATGATTATTTCCATAACAAGTTTATCTTGATGACCCCTTAACTAGCCTTATCATAACAATATTCCAAACAATCCATGACAATGCATGAGTATATGTATCATACAACAATAAAATAATGCTGCAAACATGGAATTCCTCTATTGAAGCCATCTATGATGTTAATATCATGATGATATATGTCAATTACATCAATGTTTAAAATGCTCACAAGCTTTCTTATTCAATATTCTCATAACATGTTCAAAATAATCTCCTAGCCATATCCTACCAATAGGGCATATTTTTGCATGGTCAGTACCTAACAAGGTAAGTCCTCTTCCATAGCCATAGTAGCTTACTTCAATTTGTGCATAATGTTTGTCATAATAGTAGTTATTAACCATTATAGCTTGTTAATTTCACTATATCCACAGTTCCTTATCCTATAAACATTCTAGAGTGGATGATTATTCTATCATCATCACACCATTCTCACCATAGATATAATATCCTATGGCATTGCTCTTCCCAGTCTATCATATTCCTTTTTCACCATTTGTTTTAAGATAAGTAGCTATGTAGGCCTTAATGACTTGGTTATAAGGATTTTAATATAGCAGTAGGAATTAATACCTACTTAATTAATCCTCCAATATGACCATAATTCTCTCAAGGTGCGATGAATACCTTTTTCTAAAATATGAAAATTTCTCATAGTTTGCATCTCATTGTTTGTTATTATAATCAGTGTTGTTATTATAGTCACTTAATACTTCATGTATACTAAAAAGGTTCCACGTTTTAACTAGATAGTAGATTTATTATAAAATAAATCAATTAATATCGATCTCTTAAATGCAGGGTGCTCTTGCCAATTACACCAATGTTAATAAGAACAACACAATACTCACAAGTTATCTTGGTGTAGACATGAAATATTCATGAGTGGTACACCTTGCTTGCTTCTTACATGATAATTTATGCTAAATTTTACTTGAGATATAATTCAAGTGACTGAAACTACTATACATGTAAAAGTGAATTCCTACATACTTGCATCACATTCCACTGAAAAGATAATTTCTTTCACAGTTCAAGGTATACATAAATACCCACCGTAACTTTTGAATAATAGTAAATCATAATCATTTTTGCTTATCCAAATGATAAGTTCAACAGTGAGTCCACGAGGTGTCTCAAATCATAACATAGAAGGGTTCCTGCTTATTAAGTATTCACCCCACTCAGGAGGTGTCTGATTTCCTAACATGGAAGGGTTCCTGTTTATTAAGTATTCGCCCCCAACACCTTTTTTGTATCTCCACATAAATTCTTATACACAATTTTTATACTATTTAAGAGCGACTTAAAATCTTAACACTATCTTCTTTTCATTTAGCCAAGTGGCTACATCATTTTTGTACAGGTGTTAATTTGCCTTTTTATTTTTATTTCAAGGAGAAAACAAACATACATATGCAGGTGCCATCCTATCACTCTAAAAAAACACGTGCATGCTTCAGTTAAACACAATATTACATGTGTTGCTTATATAATAACCATGTTTTCATCACAATTCTAGATAATAAAAAAATCAATTCACACTTCTACTCTTACGAGAATATCAAACATAAATTTAACATCATTTTTCTTTTCAAATGATTTCTTTCCTTAGACAACTTGTAGGAATAATATCAAACATGGATAGAAAGCACTGTGGTTGGAGGATTGTGTCCATGCATTTCTCCTACCATTTCTATCACTCCCTCCTGCAACCTAATAGCCTCTTTTGAATCACATATCAAACATTCCATTGGGTTCCCGGTAGAAAAATAAAATGAGATCTAGTTTCTTTAGTTCTATCCATTATACAGACAAGTATAAGATTAGTCAACATGGAGGTTCCAACTCTAAAATCTTTTTCATGGCATGTTTCACATGTTTCCCTACATCTATAATTTCATGAATTCTGAAGGCATTGAGCACATCTCCCCACATAGTTGCATCAAGTTCAAAAGGCATGTTGTCGACAACGCCTCTACCTCATTCAGCCTTCGAGATCATCCAAGGAGATCAATCATGCAAGCATGGTGTTATGCTTTTGGTGTGATCTGATGACATCTAGCCATGGAATCGAAATACACACAATCCTTTTCAAACTTACTTGAGTTCTACAGAGTCTTAATAAAAACATATTACAATCTTAATGAAAGCAGTAGTGACAATATCTTATATACGAAATTGCAGTGTCTGAGAGTCTGGCAAATTATTATTCCATTTCATGTTCCAACTATGTGGTCAAATTTATTGTGTCACAAGCCAAATAGGTAGGTAAATCCTAGCTATTGATTATGAGGGTCATAAAAAAATTATAATGTTTTATGGCTATTAAGCTTTCAAAACCCACCAAAAGGAATCTAGAGGTAAGTTAATTAACATCATGTCAAAATTAAGGCAAACAATGATGATTGAGAAGACGATAATACTCACAAGCTCTTCTTCAAATAATCCTTTGCTTCATTGTCCCTTCCTCCATATCCCTTCTTCTCCAGAATGAGAACTCACAGTTGCTTCTCCTAGACTCTTAATCACTCACTTCGGCGAGGCTATTAGAGTGGAGTGAAGGAATAAGGAAGGAACAACAGACAGTTAGCTCCATGCTCGAATTCCAACAGTTTCTGGATATCAGGGCATGATAATGTCGGATGTTGGAAACTTGAATACGTCTTAACAATTCATAAATATGGCTAGGAAATCATTTTAGATGGTGGAAAATCCTTGTGGAATACAAGATCCAACCCATAAAAATCTGTCAATATTGATAGAATTTCTTGGCTTTTCATTGCTATATAGAAAATCATGTAACATTATTTATTTTCGGTTATTCAAGGGTACACTTGTCAGATCCATAACCACATGAATGATCCCCAACCATGAACCACGACCATGGCTATAACAGTCGTGTCTTAATGTGTGATTGATAGAGATATATCCATAGTATATTTACAGAAAACTCCACCTAACATAGTCAACAGAATAACAAATATAAATTTATATATACCATTGATAATGTGTATCAGGTTATAGGATCAAAATTTAGAATTCCAATTCGGTATCATGATAAAAGATAACTGGAAACAAGTGACCTTTTCCAACTCTATAAGATCACAACAGAAAATTTTGACCATCATTTGCTACATCTATCACCTTCCACAGGGTACTAGAGGTAAATAAATTGGAGGTTGTCATGGCCTTGACTACGTTTTCTTTTATTTCTGAAGTGGCATACTACCATTGGGAGCATCTTCTCCATGGCTTCCCTAATTCTTTTCTCTATAAGGCAGCAGGATCATGTCAAGGAGCTAGAGATACTCACAGTTATAGCACTAGATATTTTATTACAGGAGTTACTAATGCTTACTCTATGCATATTGGATGATGAGGATAAGCATTATCCTAGATATTTATCCCATTACCAATTCTCACATACAAAGTCATGTTCTACAATTAACGTTCCTACATTCGTAAGACAAAATTTCATCTTTCCACAATTGAATTCCCTTATGAGATAATACAAATGCAAAATGCAGTATTTAAATGGGAAACATCAATCTAAAGCTTTTCTCGTGATGTTTCTAAAAGCTAGGAAGGGCGAGCTTTGTGGGGTGTGGAAATTTCATGTTGCTTTAGCAGCGATTTCTTTTATCCATTGTTGGTCTGGTTGGAAATCTAACCGCTTTGCCACGCTTTTCTCCAAAAATAAAACTAAAAGCCATTGCCTCCACATCGACAATGTTTACATTCCAATAACGGTTGTAATTTTACTAGATGTACATCTTATATTCAAAAATCCTTATCTGTAAACCATACGTAATATTGTTTTTTATTGTTTCTCGTTGGTTCCTTTTACCAGCATTATTCTCTAAGCCTTTTTTAGGGTAACCCTATATCTATAAGCCAAAAGTAGGTTTTCGGGATTCAACAATTTCGTACCTCTCTGGGTCATTGGATAAGGTGGATAAGGTCAATCTCTCCTGGATGTTCCTCATGCAATAAGGATAACCAACATTGACAGTTCGGGAAACCCATAAAATAGACACCCAAGCCGGCATTCATCCCATCCTGAAAGTCAATAGAAAATCTGTAACACACTTGAAAAAAAATAACTACGCATGAGGATCAAGTAGCATACCCACATATTCAGCGCTAATCCATAGGGAGGAGTAATCATATGGTGAATCACACGTCTCGGCTAATTTTCCTGACCATTTTCCAGAACAAAATAAGAGGTAGCTTCTGTCCGTCCACATGAACATGCGCAGAAGCTACATCCCTGTGCCTCGATTTCCTATTCAGATTGACAATTCTTACTAGGTATTCCTCTCCTCTTCCATCAAGGAGTTTCCAAAAATGCTTGGAGACATAACTGAATTGTTTGTTAAAAAGTTTCACAGGTTGAAATTTCCTCATACGTCCTAAAGGTCGAGTTTTATCGCCATCATCTGACAAATGTTGAGTTCTCCATTATGAATGTTGAACTGGCCATGATATATCTTCCTTAATGGGTTAATCCATTTCATGGGAATCAGTTATTGAGTACGAAAATTTAATCACGGTGGTGAGGTCCTCCCTACAATGGATGGATTGGTGTTGGTTACCACTGAATGGGAAACAGGGTGACCGGGCAGACACACAAGTGGACCAACTCTTTTCATCTTTAGTTGCCATAACCCAACGTGCGCTTTTTCCCACTATGCATTCAGCCCACACAATTTAATATCGCCATTACGGATGAGGCCATTTATGCCATTCCTAAATACCTATTGCACGGAAATTGATAATTTGTAACGTCCCACTCAAGTTGATATCATGAAAATAGAGTCGAAGAAATTTTCGGAGGAGGTCATATTTTGTAGTTTTAAATTCTAGAATTCTTCAATTCCTCAATAATATAATACGCCAAAGAAGCCATAACAACACCTTTACTTCAAAAAAAATGTTCTTTATATGAAAAAGCTGATTAGTTTTCCTTTGGTGCTTTTGTTGTTGGCCTATCGTTTTAAAACATACTCAAGTTTAAGCACGTGAATCGATATCATGGGCATGGATTTGAGGCAAGCTTAACAATTCTAGAGATTTATTACACACTTTGCAGCCATGGAAAGGCACCTTCAAAAACATATAGAGGGGAAACACAAAGACCCCAAAGTTTATCTTGATAGTTGTTTGATGTAGGTTTGACTGAAGTCTCTTGACAATTCTTTTGGATCTGACCCTATATTAGATTTTTTGATACCATATGGTCTTCTTAGAGGACGTGTTTGAGCATCCAACCTAGATCGGGGTAGAAAACATTTTCCACCAAAGCATAAAAACTTCCTCTTTAACTAAATTGATTGATTTAATATCCTGTTACATATATATTGAATTAACATATGTATATTCATGGTTCCTCAATAAACCATTAAGGAATCCTAACATTCTTTAACGGCAACAAATAAATATGACATTAACATGTTCTAAGCTTCAAATTTTAACTTCACCTTTATGGAGAATGTTTTTTTTTTTAAACTCGTAATGGAAATGCTACGTAGGTGGATTGGTCCATAAGAATTAGTGTTTGAACTTTTTCCTTACTACCATTGGTAACGAACATCCTTAGCCTACCCTGGAATTTAACTCCTTAGCTTCCATTATATAAATGTTTATTTTGTTCTATATTTAATCGTTAAGAAACAATACTACTTAGTGTATCTTTAGCCCGCCCTTATATCAACATTAGTAATTTTGTAATAGGCTCCACAGTCATGATCAATTGAATTATAGAGTGGTTCTGGTATTGTCTTTTAACCTTATTGTCAAAGCTTATGTGTCAGATTTTTAGTAAACATGATTTAGTAGATGAAAACGGAACTAACCATAACATGCAACCTATACTAAATTCCATACCTACATGAATGATCTTAATTAAACTCTACTATCATGATCGTCCATCATTATTATAGGTCTTTCTTTTGTCATACATAACAAATTGCTTAATTAAATACAAATCTTAGATCAGGGATTATACAGGTAACCTATCTCATAGACACACTAGGTACCATCAGCAACCTGATGATATTCAAGTCAATTTCACAGGATATGTTACAGACCCATATATGCATAACTAAAAGGATGTTCCATCAATTCCTTATACTGCATGCAATAGCATCTAATTTCATTATGCATGACATAGACCATGGTGGACCTTTGATAATATTATGGGAGACATTCCTCCATAATTATTCCACATGCATGAAAACTTGCAAAACACTAAAGCATGCTACATAATCTTAATAACTTCGATATCACACCTAGTTGTAACTCGGATTAGGTTGGCAATAATATATTACACAAGGGAAGGGTGTTAAAAAACTAATGAAACACACATAATACAATTTCAAGTTAATAAAAAAAAACAGCCAATTATGAAAATGCAACATTAAATAAGGAATCACACACTATAAAAAGTAAAACATATAGTACATACACAAAGTCAAATTTATGCTATGAAATTAATTACAATCACAATTCAGTACAATGAACACATAATTACAATTTCAAGCCACACACCATACAAATATTCATAAATAAACACACACACAAACACATATGCTATTTCAAATAAAGAGAGATACAAAGTAGAAGTTCAAACAAACACACAATATACAAATTGGGCTAAACACACAACATACAATTTCAAATAACTAATTGCACATGATAAAATTTCAATTCAATAAAAGAAAACAATCAAATATTCTTATGCAGCTTTAAAAACACACACACACACACACAATATAGAAATTAAACTCTACATTATGTTTACCCATTCAAATTCATAATTCAATACAACAAACACATGATCACAATTCCAAATTACATACAAATATTCATAAATAAACATTAATACAAGCATTCACATATATATGGTATTTTAATTAAATAAACATACAAAATACTAGTCCAAATAAACAAACACACTATATAAAATTTGGTGTCAAAATACAAAAGAAAATAATCATTATTAGGACCACCCACATATATATATGAAATTTCAAAAAAGAAAACACACAATTCAACTAAACACACACTTACTCGATTTCAAAGTAACATGGTATAGTATCAATTCACTATATCAACATAAATACATAAATACATTAAATATATATATATATACCCTTCTCTAATTATATAAAATATAAATAATACAATATAAAAAGCTTTAAAAGTCACTAAAAATGAAAACCAGAAAAAAGAAAAACCAATATGAATGATCTGTTAAGTATAATTGTATTTAGTGTTTTTCAATGCATGGTGAAAGATTGTATAATTTTTATTTTTGTAAAAAAACTATAGTTTTTTTTAATGTAAGTGTGTTATGAGTTAGATGCAAATGTGATAAGTGTTATAACATGAATGGATGATCAATGAAGTGTAATATGACATGCTTCAAATATAAATGTTGTAAAGTAAATGTATCCTTCAAAAAATATGTTTTGATGAGTATGAGTTTAAAGAAAAGTAATCAACACAAACAAACATAACTACACTATTGAAAGAAAAATGGTGCCCCATCCTTCTTGAGAACTAGGAAGGAGTTTAACCCTTTCCATAAAAAATATTTTTATTAATAATTGTCTGCATAATTCTCTTACAGTATTTGAGAGAAGAAAAGAATAATATATAACTACATCAATATTTACTCAGAAAAAACCCTTTCAGCAAAACTAGGAGGTGAAATCCCTCTTGTAAATAAATTTGCATGCAATACCACATAAATATTAGAGAAAAATGTATATTTTTAATAAGATATAATGAAAATTATCAGTTTGTCTTGAAGATTATCAATTTGTCTTTTATATAAAAATAATAAATCTTTCTATCACATATTTAAATAATGAAAACAAATGGGAATCCACTTTCAAAAATGTATATTTTTACACCCAAAAGGGAAAAACCTGCAGATTAAACGAACAAAGAACACAATACACAACAAGTCATGTTCAAAAAAATATTTGGTTAAACAAATAAAGAAGAGGTTATACTACAAAACCAGAAAATAAACTAATATACAATAGATTAAACCCAAATACAGAGCTATCAGAAGTCATTGAAAATCTAGTGATGCTTGAATTCATAGGGGATAACTTCTTGAAGGAATGATGGAAAAATTATATGTAATAAAAATTGTTGAGGACGATTGAAAAAATAAAGAAAAATTTAAATTTAATACAAATTATTGAGGAGGAAGGAGAGCCTTAAATTCAATAAAATTGGCTAAAGCACCATGTTTTAACTAATCAAAAGGAGAGATACAGGGCCATCTCTATATACCTAGAATTGGGATTGGATTTGACGTTCAACAAGCTAATTGGAATGTCTTGAATAACAACAATGTCAACCACCTCTTTCCTTCCATATTTCATTCATTTTCCTGCAACGTCAACTCTTCATTCACTCCAATAATTTACAATGCGCCAAACAAAAATACAAAGTTATGAAATGGACTTAGTTCTTACAAAAAAGCATAGATGAATAGAAACATTGAAATTAAATAGAATCTAATCGATACCATTTTTTAGAGATAATTGATTTCTCTGAGCCCAAAAAATCGGTAAACAACTCATTTTTCCTCCTCTTCCCTTCTCTTCTCAACCTCCTCCTCTATCCCACAGAACCATGACTGACTCAAACACAGACTGTACACAAACAGTCCCAAACTCTGACCACACATTAGCCAAACACAGAAGAATAATAACAATCAATATGGACAGAGCAAGAGGAAGTTGTTGGAAAAATGATAAGACTTAATATAGGGATTCCGCACTTCCCTTCAATGGCTACAAGAGTTTTACCACCTGTACTTCCTCCGGGATTCCATGCTCTCTCTTCAATTGAGAGTTCATGCTTTTTCAAATTTCAATCTAATCCACCGATCTGGTATTCACCCTATGAGTGACATCAGTTGAAGATTTATTAAACAAAGGTATTACAGAATCATGTGTTGGTGTGCGTTCTATGTTATTGAAGCAACGAATCGATCAGATTGCTAATACAGGGACAAAAAAATGGAAATACAACAAAGAAATACATTAAGCAAATACAAAGACACAAGAATTTTTAATAAGGAGATGACCCTATTCTCCAGGGCTACGTCTCCAGTCTAGCTTTCAGTGGTGGCCTTGTTTTATTGTGCCCTTAAGCAGAGAATTACAATACAAGGACTCAATGTGAGTTCTCCTGAAGCAGGTTTTGCTTGGTAGGGTGGTTCTTGGATTCCCTAAGCCACTGGAGTACACAGACTCTTCTTCTTCCTACTAGCTCTATGACCTTTTGGTCTACAGTGGTAAGAGCCAAATGTGGTACTCAGTCCAGACAAATTCCTTTGTGGGATGGATTGAATCTTTCTAGCTCTTTGGTGCTCGATGAGGTCACTAGTCAAATCAATGCTTTGTCTCTTTCTGCTTATGCTTTACTGACTTCTTCTATAGTTTCTATCTCTCAATGTTCAGTCTTCCTCTCGGGGTTCGTTCTGACTGAGTTGACTTGTGTATTCTCTCTTTTGATGGTTTTTAGCCATTCGAACTCATTTCTGTTCGGTTCCTCTTCTTCCTTTATCGATTCACCTTCTGTAGCTACACTTGGAGTTCCCTGTTCAACATCAGCATGAATGCTCAAGGAGTGGCCATTTGTCCTCCTCTATATGGCGATAGCCTGCTTCGTTGGTTCGTTTCTTCACTTAAGTCATGGATGAAGTCTTTCCTCCACCATGGCAGTCAAACAAATTCCAAATCTTTGCAAATCATGGCATATTCCATCATCAATTTTTCTTCCTCCATCAGGCTTGATCTCAACCATCCGATCTGGGTCTCCTAGATCCAACGTTATATGCACGTCCTGCGCGGTTGACTTGCTCTATTAATAATGCACGATCAACGATAGTTTTCTCTCACCTCCACTTGACATGCGTCGATCGTTGAGTGGGATCACTCTATTTCCACCCAAAATTGCTTACCATTTGAGGGCGCCTCGATCAATACCACCGGTTTCCAGAGCACAGGTCCCGCCTTCATACATTTAGTGCTTTTTTTCTTTTTCGCCCGCAGTTCTCTGGTTCTCCATGCATCTGAGTGCTCGGGCTTCCCCCATTTCGGCCCTATTTTCCTAGCAATGCGCTAATTGCACATCAAAATCCACCTCCTTTTTCGAATCCAGGGCTCCCAAGGGCTACTTTGACCTCCTGTGCAGTCTCCATGGGCCTCGGTCAGTGAGATTTGACTGAGGTCCTCGTCGTTCCATGTTGGCTGCTATTGCCACTGGTTCAGGGGTGTTTTTTATTGCTGTTTAGAATTATTATAGATTTGTCCTGACTTGATACAGTCGTGGTCCTTTGACAGTCTTCTCTGGATCCAATTTTGATCATGGCCTTCCCACTAAAAAGTATTTTCAACCACCAAAATTTGGTTTTCTTTCAAGCATCGAATAAGTGAAGATACAATTGTCTCACTTGTCCAATCTCAATCCACTTTGCATTGCTCGTCTTTTAACCTTTGAGTCCAATTTTGAGGTACTCAACATCTCCTCTGCGCGTCGTCCTTACCTTCTTGTCCAAGACTTTGTCTTCCTATAATTCATTAAGATATTCAGGTAGTAGGTCATCAATAGAAGGCAATTGACTTTGCTCCTCATGATCCTCAATCCTTGAATGTTCAAACAATCTCAAGCAATTTGCATTTATGACTGAGTAGATGTGCATGTAAGCTGGTAAATCAAGGTGAAAATCATTTTCACCAATCTTCTCAAGTATCGTAAAAGGTCCATACCTGATAGGCTTTAGCATTTTACCTTCACCTTCTATCCTATCCTTATTGATATACAACCAGACCTTGTCTCCAACTTGAAAACTATGCTCCATCTGATGCTTGTCATGCCTAGCCTTATATTTGGCTTGGCTCTTTTCCAACTATTCCTGTACTACATGGTGGATCTCCTGGATCTGTTCAATGAACCTAGTTTCCTTGTCCACATGACTGTGTCTATTAACCATGGTATCTTTACCAAAGACAAAATCCAAAGGTGACCTTGGTATGAAACTAAAACAGGTCTCAAAAGGAGATCTCTATGTAGAAGAGTATTTATCTCTATTGTAAGCATGTTGCACATAAAAAAATTTCCATCCCAAAGCTTAGGATGTTTGCTGCAATATCCCTTGAGAAACTGGATCACTGTCATGTTAACTACTTCTGTCTGGCCAATGGTCAATGGAGGAAAAGTTGTGCTTTTTTTCAATTGGGTGTCCATCAGTTCCCAAAGACTTGACCAAAACTTCCTCACAAATCGAGTGTCTCGATCAGATACAATTGAAGTGGGTAATCCAAAATGAACCCATACATGTTCAAAGAATAATTTTGCAATTTGTGCAGCTGTAATATGTTTATTACAAGGTATCAAAATGCACATTTTTCTTAACCCATCCACAACCACATATAAATAATCATGACCCTTACTAGATTTAGGCAGTCCTCCAACAAAATCCATGGAAACACTTTCCTAAGGGTGAGAAGGAACTAGTAAAGGAGTGTACAAGCCTAGTTTTCTATTGTTGGGCTTGCTTTTAGCACACATAGTACACCCTCTTACATACCTAGAAACCGTCTCATTCATTTTCGGCCAATAACAAAATCTTTGCAGCTATGCAACTGTTTTACTTACCCCATAGTGACCTGATATCAGAGAAGTGTGTGCCTCTCTAATTATCTTTATTCTCTCTATTTGTGGAATTCAGAGTTTCACACAATGGTATAAGAGTCGGTCCTTCACATGATAGTCCAATTCTTCTACATTTTTACGTTGACTCAAAGTTGCATATACATATTTAAAGTCTATATCTTGAGCTTATTGTTCTATGTAGCTTTGATGTAGCACAGAATTATGCTTAAGTATGGTAGATGCATTAATAATGGGTGTAGAGAACATGTTTGCAAGTTTGTTGTGTATGCCTTTCTTATATCTAATGACTAGGTGAAACTGTTCTAGAAATCCCATCCATCTATAATGCCTTGATCGTTGCAACTTAGTTTGGGAGTGTAGATATTGAAGTGGTTGATGATCAGTATGTATTACTGTATCTTTGCCCATTAAGTAATGTTTCCACTTTTTCACACTCTAAACTAATGCATACAATTCTTTATCATAGGTAGGATAGTTAAAGACTACATGATTAAAAGTCTCAGAATGATAACATATGGGTTTACCGTGTTGTGTCAACACTGCTCCCATGGCATAGTCACTGACATCTGTTTGGATTTAAAATGGTCTTTGTAGATCTGGTAGTGTTAATATAGGTGTTGTACTAGTCTTTTATTTCAAGGTGTCGAAGGCTTTTTGATGTTTGCCTCCCCACTGAAACACCTTGTTCAATGCTGTCAAAGCATGTAAGGGAGTTGCAATTGAGGAAAAATTAGAAATGAACTTCCTCCAATATTGTGTTGCTCCTAAGAAGCTTCTTAATTAACTTCCTCCAATATTGTGCTGCTCCTAAGAAGGTTCTTACTTTTGTAGCAGACTTGGGTTTAGGCCAGTTTACAATGACTACCACTTTAGAGGGATCTATTTTCAATTCACCACCCCCTACTATATGACCCAAATAATTTAGAGATGTTTTGCCAAATTCACATTTTGAGAGTTTAACATAAAGTTTTTCTCTTTTCAAAACATCTAATTTCTGCTTAACATACTTTAAGTGTTCTTCCCATGTTTTACTAAAAATTAGAATGTCATCCAGATACACAATAACAAAATCATCAAGAAAAGGTCTGAGTACTTCATTCATTAATCTCATGAAAGTAGTAGGAGCATTGGTCAAGCCAAAAGGCATAACCAACCACTCATACAATCCCTACTTTGTTTTGAAAGCAATCTTTTGTGCATCTTGCTCTGCAATTCTGACCCAATGGCATCCATTGTGCAAATCTAGCTTGGTGAAATAAACAACTTCCTTTAATTGATCCAAAAGATCATCTATGCGAGGAAGGGGATAACGATTTTTTATTGTTATCTTATTCAGTGCTCGGTAGTCAATGCACATTCTCCACGAGCCATCTTTCATTCTCACCAAAATTGTTGGTGACCCACATGGTGATGTGCTAGGCCTGATGAACCCTTTCTCGAGCAACTCTTATACCTGCTTCTTGATTTCAGCATTCTCTAAATCAGTCAACCTATACATCCCAATGTTAGGCAATGGAACATTTTGCTGCAAAATAATATCATGTACTATTTCCTTTTTGGGTGGCACACCTTTAGGTTACTGAAACAGAATATCATACTCTAAAACAATGTTTTCTATATTAGCTTGTTGTTGAGCATTACAACCCTCAAATACATTGGTTTTATTAGGTTTCTTTTCCTTTACAACCATTAGTAAGAATTGTTTGCATGAATTTATCATTCTTTTCATCTACCCAAAATTTATGAGAGTATAATTATTCTTGAGCTTATGAGCTCTTACAAAGTATTTGATTCCATCTTTAAAAATTAGATACTTGTTCTCAACTCTATATGAAAAATTAGATACTTGTTCTCAACTCTATATGAAATAGCCTTTCTATCATACAAGTAAGGAATTTCTAAAACAACTCCACATATAGCGAAAGGAATTATGTCTAACTCAACCTCATCTACAAAAGCTAACCCAAAAGAAAACTTGAGTTTGCACTGTCTAGTCACTTGTAGTTGAGCTTTATCCTTCAACCACCCTAATTGGTATGGTTTCTTGTGAGGTTTAGTTTCTAACCCCAATTTATTTACAATTTCTTTAGAAGTCGAATTTACTTGTGAGCCACTATCAAACAAAGTATCAATCTTTTGATGTTTGGAAATAACTCGAATATGAAAAAGCTCATGTCTTTTTCTCTCATATTCCTCATCAATAATAGTTTGAGCAAAATTATTAGTAGATGCTTCAGAATTCTTACCTTTTATACATGTGGCTGCAATGATTGTTTCATCTCCTGAATTTGACCCCAAATCTTTTTTAATAGTTGCAGCAGTCTTCTTCTTCTTGCCCTTGGACTTCTTAGGTCTCAGCTCTAGATGCAAAATCCAACAGTGCTCATCATCATGCCACTCCTTTTACAGTGAGTGCATGAAGATTTTCCTTTTTTTGCAGTGTTAGCCTTCATTGCTTTCCACTTCTACTTTATTTTCTCCTTGCTCTTGCTTACAGTGCGTTGGGATGGTCCCCCAACTTCTAGATTTCCATTATTTCCTCTGGCTTCTAGATGAGTAGCTTGTATAGATACCTCATCTATACTAGTAGGATTAAACATGAGGATGGCATGCCTCATGTAGCTATGTAGACCACCAATGTACTTCAACAAATTCTCTGGTGAGTCTAATGAGATACCCAACATCAATTCTCTCTTACTAAACTCTTGAGTATACCCTTGCACATCAATTCGACTGCCGAAGAGTTTTCCAACTCATCATGGTTTGTTGCATGTACACCAATGGATAGAACTAATTTTTGACTGCAGCAACAAATTGACTCAAGACCGAGATGGTCTTAAAATGTTTCTTCATATCAGCTTGGGTTCTTCCTTCCCACCAAACCAAGGCAGTGCCTCCTAGGCATAGGCTTGCAGCTAAATTATACTCTTGTCTAAGTTGATATTTTGAACTCTACAATACACATCAATTTGTCTAATCCAATTGTCCAACTTTTCCGCATTTAGCTCTCCATCATATATAGACAAATTAAATTTAACATCTAGATTAATCAAAAATGCTTTCTTATTATGCACAGGGCTATTAGGAGGTGTGAGAAAGATTTCCCCTTTCCCCTTTCCTTTTGATTGGTCATGGGAATGAAACTCATCTTCTTCTTTATCTTGTTTAGAACCTGATGAATCTCCATCCTTGTGCTTTCTAAAGTCCCTGTACATTTCTTCTACCATAGACTTTATAGCTAGGAAACTCTCTATGAATTAAGGGTCTGGCCCCATAGAACCTTTCTCTAACATTGTCTTCCGAGGATAGACTCTCCCAATTTCAGCATTAGTTTCAACCAGCTCTCCTCCTAATTTGAGATTTGATCTCGTGAGCATTCAACAACTAAACCAGCACAAGCTTGTCTAACCTTATAGCCTAGAGCTCTGATACCACTTGATCTGATATTCACCCTGTGAGTGACATCAATTGAAGATTTATTAAACAAAGGTATTACAGACTCATGTGCTTGTGTGTATTCTGCGTTATTTAAGCAACGGATCGATCAGATTGCCGATACACAGACAAAAAAATGGAAAGACAGTAGAGAAATACAATAAGAAAATACAAAGACACAAGAATTTTAATAAGGAGTTCACCCTATTCTCCAAGGCTACGTCTCCGATACAGCTTTCAGTTTTAGTCTTGTTTTATTGTGCCTTTAAGTAGAGAATTACAATACAGGGACTCAATGTGAGTTCTCCTGAAGTAGGTTTTGCTTGGCAGGGTGATTCTTGGACCCACGCCACTAGAGTACATAGACTCTTCTTCTTCCTACCAGCTTTGTGACCTTCTGGTCTACAGTGGCAAGAGCCAAGTGTGGTCCTCAGTCCAGACAAATTCCTCTGTGGGATGGCTCGAATCTCTCAAGCTCTCTAGTGCTCGATGCTACAGCTGGTTAGCTCGACCCTCTATCTCTTTCTGCTTTTGCTTTACTACCTTCTTCTGTGGTTTCTGTCTCTCAGTGTTCAGTCCTCCTCTCAGGGTTCATTCTGTCTGACTCGACTTGTGTATTCTGTCTATGTTCATGATTTTTAGCCATTCGAACTCATGCCTCTTATTTTCCTCTTCTGCCTTTGTCAATTCACCTTCTGCAACTACACTTGGAGTTCCCTGTTCGATGTTAGCATGAATGCTTAGGGAGTGGCCACTTGTCTTCCTCTAAATGGCGCCAACCTGCTTCGTCAGTTCGTTCCTTCAGTTATGTCATGGATGAAGTCTTTCCTCCACCATCACAGTCGAATGGATTCCAAATCTGTACAAATCACGGTGTATTCCTTCGTCGATTTTGCTTCCTCCATTAGGCTTGATCTTAGTCATTCAATCTGGCTCTCCCAGATCCAACGTCATATGCACATCGTGTGTGGTTGACTTGCTCAACCGATAACGTGCGTTCAACGATGGTTTTCTCTCAACTCTACTTGCCACACATCGATCATTGAGTGGGATTGCTCTGCCTCCATCCAAAACTGCTTAGCATTTGAGGGTGGCCAAATCAATACCACTAGTTTCCAGAGCGCTGGTCATGCCTTCGTATGTTTAGCACTTTTTTCCTCTTCTCCCCATGGTTCTCTAGTTCTCATTGTGTCCGAGTGCTCGGGCTTCCACCATTTCAGCCCTGTTTTCCCAATGATGTGCGATTGCATCAAAATCCACCTCCTTTTCTTGATCCGGGGCTCCCAGGGGCTACTTTGACCTACTGCAAAGTCTCCATGGGCCTTGGTGAGTGCACTTTGATCGAGGTCCTCGTCTTTCCACTAAGGCTACCATTGCCACTAGTTCAGGGGTGTTTTTGGTCATTGTTCTGAGTTCTTAGAGATTTGTCGCAACATGATACAGTCATGGTTCTTTGACAATATTTTATGGATCCAATTAGGATCATTCAAGCCTCTTTGAAATTTTCGGTGGATGATTTTTTTTTGTCCATGTTCGATGGATGCTTCTGGTTGTTTCTATTTTTTGGTGGTTCTTCCCATTAATGCTTGCTTTCTTTCCTTTGAAACAAACTTATTTCCAACACGCATATTTCCAATAAGGCTTCAATTCATGCTTTTACCAATTTTTATTTATTCGATATCGTTAGTCACATTATTATGGATTTGACATTTAGAATTTCGTGTGGATTTAATTTTCATTTTAATATTTTATTTATTTTTTAGGATGTTCGGTACAAGGTGTTCAAAGCACTCAAGAGTTTGTCTAACATATCATATTATGTTATTTATTTTGAATTTTATCCAATAGCTATATAAATTTATTGGATATTAATATCATTTTTTCTTTTTAAATTGCAAAGGAATATGTATGTAGTGTATCATCTTGACAAATTTGCAAAATGGTTTTTAAGAAGTTTTAAAAAAGGTAAGTGAAAATATGCGTGTCCTAATCTTTACAATGAAAGTTAAGGTCTTTGATCCTGTTAGGAATTAGTGTAGCCATATAAACAAAATGGCTAGTAAACTAAGATGAACATCAGAACACTTACCTCATGATGTATTTCACATTACCATTACTAAAAAAAATCATGAAGATCTCAAAATTCTACCGAGGATGAAAATTAATTATGAAGGGGGAATGCAGATATCAAAATTATAACCGACATGAAAATTACTTATGAAGTTGATAGCTCAGAGATTTTCAATAATGCAAAAGCTAAAATTCAAGACAAGGAATTTGCTCCAAATCATCAAAGGTTGATCTTCGCTAGGCATGATCTTGAAGATGATAGAAGTGTAGTTGATTATAATATTTGGAAGGATGTACCCTTCTTCTTGTCCTTCATATCCCCAGTAATATGTAGGTCTTTGTGAAGTTTTTGACTTGTGAGACTATTATAGTTGATGTTAAGAGCTCTGATGTAAATGCTAAAACTCAAGATAAGGAAGGAATTTTGCTATATTAGCAAATCTTGATCGTCATTGGGATAAGAAACCTTAGGATAGAAATTTAAAGTTTTATTCTAAAGCAATTGACTCTCCCCCTAGTTATTTTTCTATGTGGTGGTATGCAAAAATTCCTCAATAACTTGAACTTGAGTCTTAGAAATAATTGACGATAATAAGGAAATTATTTTAGATGAGGATGGAATTCCTCCATATTTAGAGGTTGATATTTATTGAGAAGTAAGGACAACTCCTATAAGTAAGGGAAAGATTATCACCTTAAAAATGGTACAAAACCTATATTTAATGAGGTTGTCACCATTTTCACAAATAGTAGTAGCAATGATGTTCAAGAGAAGCAACATCATCTTATTAATGTATATTATATAGAATTTCGTTCATATTTTGTCCATTTTCATTTTCTACTTATTTTAAGATGTCCATAATTTTCATTTCAACTATTCAATTTGGTTTATTGATCCTTTTCCTTTTCCATTCAAAATATTTTCTCAAATGAATCACTTATTATGGCTCACTTGTATCTCCGCCTATATTCTCGTTATGCAGATTTGTCTAATTGTTGTAATTATTTGGAGGCTTTTTGTCCTTTCGTGTCTTCCACAAATTTTTTCTATCTATTATTAGAGTAGGATTGTTGTCCATTTTCCTTAACTAGGAAAGAAATTTCATAAGTTCTTTTAGAAATGTAATTAAATATTGCATATGAAACCTAATGTAGTTGAATTTGAGATTTAGTGGCATAGGAGGCACTTGGGTGGTGGAAATTCTTTTAACCAATTTATGTCAACAACAAGTCTATATATTTTTATTAAAAATTTAAAGAAAAAAGCCATAAAACAAGAAAAAGTTATAAAATAAATGATTATTATTATAAAAAAATAAAAAAATGGAATTCCTCTTCGGGCCCTTTGGCTGGCTCAATCCGATTCTCAGAATTGGATTAAGCCTGCGGCAGGGCCCGCGACCCTCGGCGAGAAAAGGTGTATGTAGCTTTGCCTACACAAGGCCATGCCTCGCCAAGCCCCTAGGTAGCTCCATCACTACTCTACTAGCCCTAGGTCGTGCCGCCTTCAACCACTGGGCAAGGCTACATCTGATTCATAACATCGGATGAGCCCCTCACTCGACTCTCGAAATCAAGTTGAGCCCACCAAGAAGCCCAAAAAAGGTTTTTTTTTATATATATATAT
>APFE030217724.1:0-10325 GCA_000404065.3 Pinus taeda | reverse complement strand
AAAAAAAAAAAAAAACGATATGTCGAAGATCCAAGGCTATGGTTGTCAGGAATATGGGAATTACAAGAGATATTGTCCTAAGTTCAAGAAGGACAACAAGAAAAGAAAAGAAAGGAATGAAGCCCATCTCACTGAAGAAGTGGAAGAACCTGAAAAGAGAAAACCAGAAAAGGAAAAAGTGAGATATTTCTACTATGACTAAGATAATATCATTCACATAGTTCTTCAATTTTTGTAAAATATAGCTATCATGGTAGGAAGCATCACAAGAATAATAGGATGCATTAGAATTAGAATTGAGATGACTTCATCATAGAAGGCATGGAAGGACAGCTAAAGTAGAAGTCTACATGGATGTAGCAGTCATAATAGTAAGGAAGTAGCTCTTGGTAACCTCATTTGAAAGAATAAATAAGAAGAAAGTCATCTAGCATGATAGAGGATAGAAAGAATCCATCATGCATCATCATCATTAGGAAGAAACATTTGTAGGATGACAACAATCAAGATCCTCTATTGGAATCTTCATTAGAAGGTTCACATCTGCTTGGAAGAAGCAACTGTCTTGTTGATCATCCCACCTTATGTGGGACCCATTGTTTAGAAGGATGATGGTATGGTGACAAAGGCGTGTAGCATGTCAAGACGATTGAAGTACTTTCAATCAATGAAACAAAGTTGTCGAAGGAAGTCTAGATGACCAAAAGG
This sequence comes from Pinus taeda, assembly GCA_000404065.3. Classification (NCBI taxonomy): domain Eukaryota; kingdom Viridiplantae; phylum Streptophyta; class Pinopsida; order Pinales; family Pinaceae; genus Pinus; species Pinus taeda. Next base: position 9,617 of record APFE030217724.1, on the reverse strand, counting down.
AGAAAAGAGGTATGTATATATTTGATAGATTAAGTTGTGTCATCATATGGTTATGGACAACATGGGTAAATGCTCTACCTCATGAGCATGATCAAAGAAAAGGAATCTCTTCCTTTGGAAATATGCATGAAGGCATGGTTCACGTATTGACAAGATGAAATCAACATAATATGTCCTTATATGGAATATGAGGTAGTTGACAAAGATGAAGGAACCAGGATGGAAGTTCCTGGGGAGCAATATGTGAAGAAAGAAAGAAGAGATCGTCAAAGATGCAACACTCTCGTAAGAAAAGGAAATCAACATCCGATGACTAGAAGAATTGGCCATGACATCTCCACAGAGAAGGTATGAAGACTTTGATCAAGACAGTTAACATTGAAAGTCTTGGAGATATATTTATGAATGTGCAGGATGTTGATGTTGCAAGAAGCAGATGTCATGATGAAAGGCCATCACAAAAGGTAACTTTGATTTTATGTTCATTTTTTATTTTTGAACAACATTTGGATGGTCGATACAGGGCTACAGAAAGACAGCCATAGATGTCACCTATAACTAGCACTCATGTGGTTGGATGGAAGATTATGAAGGAAACATGACTTGGAAAAGGTAGTTGTATGAAGAAAAGCCAGATGTGGATTGGAAGATCAGTTTCTGATGAAAAGAAGGATGGCATGACCATTGGTTCAATCCTATGGTGCATTGAAGGAAAGTGATGGATGGACGATGCCCTATGAAGAAGAACTAGAAGATGAAGGCTCCATAATGAAGAAGATGAATTTCATGACATAGAAAGAGGAGCTCTACTAGCACCTGATAGTACCATAATCTCCACCAAAGAGTTGTTTTTGAACAAGTCCCTAGTTAACAGGGAGCTAGGGTATATTCCTTTTATAGGAATGAGTTGGTCCTCCCTATTTAAGAGGGAGTGACAGATATGGTTCTCTACTTCATGTGTCATGCACCAGACCAAGGGTAACAACCGTAAATCTTAGTGAAGGCCATGAAGAGAGATAGACACATCATTCTTGTCGTCATATTGTGAAGAAAGAATGGAGGATTGGGTAAGCATATGAGATCGATTATGATACTCTTTGAGGATGTGGTAGGGCATCCAAGATGTAGGAGTAGCCGAAGAGGAAATTTCTTGAGGATGTGTTATTCCAAGATAGGAATTGTCATAAAAAGACATACCCTATGAACCATCGAGTGGGGTATGTGCCTTAAGAGACAATGATGATGGTGTCTGTCAGTAATTGGTCTCGCCAACATTGTTCTCTGATCTTGTGGAGAGATAGAGTTGTTAGTCAAGGCCTTGCTATGTGACAATGTTGGTTGGTATGATAAGATTCTCTGGTATAACATGATAAGATAGCTTATGAGATGGCTTACCAATCCGACTCTTCTTATGAGAATTCTTCAGTCTGAGAATGTCCAAGTACCTTGTATGGATTATGAATACCTCCCTAGCTAATAGGGAGTGTTGAAATATTTAACTAGGTTCAGCCTTCATAATGACATATGTAATCATGATTTTATGTATTTGATGTAAAGAGAAAAATAAAAATATTATTGTAATTCTTGAGGCATGGGTTTCATGCTCAAGGTTATCTGTTTTATAGGTCAAGCAACCATTGAGTGCTTCTAGGGCTTGTCATTGAGTCTACAAGTCTATTGAGTCATTGTCATGTATGGAAGACCCTCTTGGGTGTTGAGAAATCTAGGGCAATTTAAAAATTTGATTTCTCTTAACTATGATAACTTCTTGTGATATCTTTTCTTCACTTACTTATGTTCTACTTATTATTATGATGTGTTATCATCAACCAGCTATCAAAACAAGAAGATCATCAAAGCACAGGTACACAAGATGTAGACTCCAAGCCAGGGTAAAAAACTCTCCAAATAGTGAGAGGAAAAACCCTTTGAACTCTTTCTTATAGAATCTTTATTGACGAATTCCAAGACCCAAACTTTGACTCAAGAACACCTTTAAATATCAAGATAACAATACCTCCAAAATGTACCCAATCAAGTTCTTCTTCCTGCAATGTAGATCTGCAATTTTAATGTAATAGGTTTCTCATTAGCTCAAGGAGAGGCTCACCTAGCCTTCCTATTCCTTCGTTGTCCTTGGAGATTGGTTTCCCATACCAATACCCCTAACCTTATCCTTGGAACGAAGCTTTTTGAGGCCGAGATGATGACTGTCCTAGAACAACGAGGACGGGTCTGCAATTTCTCTGGAAACAATTACATGTGGGAGAGGTGTTAGGGCTCTTCTAGCCCTCCTATGCCTTCGCTCTCTTGTAGACTTTTTCTCGGTAATTTTCTCCTTCAAAATGCTTCAAGATCGAACCCTTTACTTCACAAAATGACCATACAAGATGATACCCTAGTCTTGGATCTATTGTCGCACGTGTGAACAAACTTCTTGGTATTTCGGATAAGAGGACAGACTTCTTTGTTGGATTGCAACTCCTGTCTTTGACCTTTCACTTCGACTATTCTTCTCTTCGAGATCGAGTTCGAATGTATCCTTGAGGAGGTATCTTAGCTGCCTATATATAGGCCTTAGTCCTCGTCCTTTGGGCTGACATGAAGCCTTGATCAAGCCGACTTGATGAGAGGCTTCTAGATTGTCCAAACAAATCATTTCGAGCAGCTTCTTGATAACGTTTTGAAGGGTACATTTTGGAATATTTCAACCATGATCTTGAAGGGCTTTTGAATTATAAAAATTACATTTTTCAAGTGTAACAATACATGATTGTCTTCACCTTAAATGACCTAACCTAAGGCTCTCAATGGGAGCCACAACTAGATCAAGAAACTTCTTGAGCATGAAACCCATGACTCAAGCAATCAATATAAAATTTTCTTGATACAAAGAAATTACATTAGTACAAGATTTGTCATTATGAAGACCGAACCTAATTAGACTTATTTTCAACACTCCCTCTTAACTAGGGAGGTATTCATACATACATGGTACATGGACATTCTCAATACGAGAGTTCTCATAAGCAAAGAGTCGGATTAGTTATCCATCTGTTATAGCATCATGTCAACCAACATTGTTTCCATACAGAAAGGCCTTGACTAACAGCTCTATCTCTCAAATAGATTAGAGCACAATGCTGGCGAGACCAATGACTTATAGACGCACTCACCATTGCCTCTCTTAGGGTCATACCCACCCAGGTGTTTTTCCGAGTATTCCCTACTAGGACTATTCTTAACTTGGGTTCCCAGCCCTCAAAGAATATCGGTCCTCTTGCCCACTCTTATCTTGGATGCCCTACCACATCCTCAAAGAGTGTCGGATGCCAAATGATAACTCAATCCTCCATTTCTTCTTCATTCACAGAAGATAGAAATGTATTATCTATCTTTCCCGCTCAAATAGGGACGACATATCAACCAGACCAAGCTTGTCTCTAAAATACACAAGTTTCTTGTTCGGAAGCGATTTCATTAATATGTCGATAGTCTGCTCATCGGTGGGATTATACTCCAACTTCATCACACCATCTTGCACCAGCTTCCGAACATAATGATACTTGTTATTTATGTGCTTTGTCTTCCCATGGAACAATGGGTCCTCAGATAGTCTTATACAATTGGTATTATCACAATAAATAGTTGTAGGGGCCAACGGTCCTACAAACAAGTCAGATAACAATTTCCTCAACCAAACCGCTTCCTGGCTGACTTCATATGCTACTACATACTCGGCTTAACCACTGCTTAAGGCAATTTTCTCTTGCTTCCTGCTCATCCAAGAGACCATCAAGGATCCTAGACTAAAGCATCCTCTGGTAGTGCATCTTCCATCCTTCTCACTGCCTCCCCATCAGAATCAATAAATCCCATTAGAAGTACATATTTTCCTTTCTCATATTTTAGGCAGTGATATATGGTTACTCGCAAGTATCTCAGTAATACGCTTGGCTACCACCCAATGATCATGATGAGGCTCCATCTACAACTGACTGAGAACATTTACTGCAAAACATATATTTGGTCGAGTATTTACCAGGTACATTAGGGATCCAATCAATTTCCTATACCTTGTGGGATCCACCAGACTAGATTCAGAGTTTCTTAACAGTCTCAGGTTTGTTATCATAGGAGTCATCATAGGCTTGCACTCCATCATGTCAAACCTCTTGAGAATTTCAATTACATACTTCCCTTGACCCAAGTAAATCTCAATGGGTTCTTGCCATACTTCCAGTCCCAAATAGTAGTGCATGGATCCCAGATTCTTCATATCGAATTCTGCATTCAACTGATTCTTGCATCCCTGAATACATTCTTCTACACCTGTTAGCAAAAGATCATCTACATACAGTAGGATGATGACAGGTTCATCCTTTACCACTTTGATGTAGAGGTTGGGATAAGCCAAACTTTTAATAAAGCCTAGTCTTTGCAGATAAGCATCCATCCTGGCATACCATGCCCTAGGTGCTTGCTTAAGGCCATACAAAGCCTTTTTCAACCTGCAAACATAGCCTTCTTTATCCTTGACTTCGAATCCCAAAGGTTGCTCAATATAGACTTCTTCATCTATGGTGTCGTACAGAAATGTTGTTTTTACGTCCATTTGATGAACCTTCCACTTCATGGATGATGCCAGAGAAATCAGTGAATGAATGGTTGTATATCTTGTTGTAGGAGCAAAGGTTTGTTCATAGTCAATTCCTTGTTCTTGAGAGAAACCTCTAGCCACAAATCTGGCTTTGTATTTGTCTATGCTCCCATCTGCAACATGCTTGATCTTGTAAATCCACTTCAAGGTTACCACAGATTTGTTTTCTAGTCTAGGAACGATTTCCCAAACACCATTTGTCATCATAGATTGGTATTCCTCATTCATGGCAGACTTCCATTCAGAGGGATTCGAAGCTTCTTCAAATGTCAATGGCTCATCTTCTATCAATTTTGACATGTAGGCTGCATACCCATAATACCTTTTAGGTTTCTTGCTTTCTCTAAATTTTCCACTTGCCTGGTGTCTTTTAGCATCTTCAAGTGTAGAGGTCAACCAATTAGGTCTCTTCCTCTTTTCAAGGATAGTTATAGGTTCACTTGGACCTTCTTCTTCTTGATGAGCATCTTCTTCTTCTTTATTGACTTCTTCCTCAAATATAGGAAGATCCTCTTCATCGAAATCGAAAGAGATAGCTTTTGACTTCTTGAATGCAATATTCTCATCAAAGATTATTACCTCTATTTGATGTCCTTCCTTGATATATATTTTGTAAGCCTTGGATGAATTACTATATCCCCAAATATCCCTTCTTGCTTGCCGGATCTAGCTTCTTCCTTTTGTCCTTGGGAATGTGGATATATAACGGACATCCAAATATTTGGACATGGTCCACATTAGGTTTCTTTCCAGTGAAAGCTTCTTCGGGACTTTGATTATTCAGAGACCTGTGGGGACTTCTATTTTGAATATAGACAGCAGTCTTGGTTGCTTCTCCCTATAGGAACTTTGGTAGATCTTGGTCATGAAGCATTGCCTTGACACTTCCTTCTATGGCCCTGTTCTTCCATTCAGGTACTCCATTTTGCTCCAGATTATATGGAACTATGAGCTCCCTCTTAATCCCAGCCTCCTTGCAGAAGACTATAAGTTCTTTAGAAGTGTATTCTCCACTGTTGTCAAATCTTAAATTCTTGATCTTTCTTTATGTGAGATTTTCCACTTCAGCATTGAATTCTTGAAATTTTGAAGATACTTCATCCCTAGATTTAAGAAGGTAAACCAAAGTTTTCATGGAGTGATCATCTATGAAGGTGACATAGTACAGATGTCCTCCAAGAGATTTGGTCATGGGACCACAAACATCAGAGTGTATGAGATCAAGTATCTCTTGAGCACGAGATGTGCTATGTCCAAAAAGTTTCTTTACAATCTTGCCTAAGGCACAGCCCTTTGCATACACCTTCATGTTCTTCTTTAAGATTCAGGATTCCATTTACTATGGAATTTAGGGTTGGAAGAATTTTGTAGTGAAGGTGGCCCAATCTTCTATGCCATAGTTCACGTGGACTAATTTCAATGTGAACAAGTGCTTGATTGACAAGAGAAGCCAATCTATACAATCTTCCTTCTCGGACACCAATGATTCTAGCTTTTTAAATGCTTGAATCTTTAGCCCAAACAACTACCCTTGCATCTATAAAAGCAACTCTATCACCCTTTTCTTCTAAAGATGAAATAGAAATAAGATTTTTGCATAGAGCTGGAACATATAGGATGTTGTTGAGATGAATTTTACTTTTGTCTTCAAGCTTGATGGAAGTAGATCCAATACCTTTTACCGAATAGTTTTTTTTGTCACCAAGTTCCACAGAATAGGAAGACTTTCCTTTGCAGAGAGTCTTGAGTTGGTGATGGTGTTCCGTCATATGCCTTGAAGCTCCACTATCTATTACCCAAATATTCTCATCTTGAAACGTGCCAGAGAGTGCAGAGAATAAGCCATCAACTTTTGTAGATCTATCGATTTCGGAGATAAGATTAACCCATACTTGATTGATCTCTTGATTGATGAATGATCTAATGCTTGTCAACTTCTTCATGAGGGAGGTGATCTTCTTCTTCATGCCCTTTGTAAAACCACACTCTGATACCATGTTGAGAAATCTAGGGCAATTTAAAAATTTGATTTCGCTTAACTATGATAACTACGTGTGATATATTTTCTTCACTTAGTTATGTTCTACTTATTATTATGATGTATTATCATCAACCAGCTATCAAAACAAGAAGATAAAGCACAAGTACACAAGATGTAGGCTCCAATCCAGGGCAAAAACCTCTCCAAATTCTGAGAGGAAAAACCCTTTGAACTCTTTATTGACACATTCCAAGACCCAAACTTTGACTCAAGAACACCTTCAAATATCAAGATGACAAAACCTCAAAAATGTACCCAATCAAGTTCTTCTTCCTGCAACTTAAGTCTGCAATGTAGATCCACAATTTTACTGTAATAGGCTGCTCATTAGTTCAAGTAGAGGCTCACCTAGCCTTCCTATTCCTTTGTTGTCCTTCGAGATTGGTTTCCTATACCAATACCCCTAACCTTATCCTTGGAACGAAGCTTTTTGAGGCCGAGAGAATGACTGCCCTAGAATAGTGAGGACAGGTCTGCAATTTCTCTAGAAATAGTTACACGTGATAGAGGTGTTAGGGCTCTTCTAGCCCCCCTATGCCTTCGCTCTCGTGTATACTTCTTAGTGTTTTTCTCCTTCAAAATGCTTCAAGATCGAACCCTTTACTTCATAAAATGACCATACAAGATGATTCCCTAGTCTTGGATCTGTTACCACACGTGTGAATAGACATCTTGGTATTTCGAATAAGAGGACGGACTTCTTTGCTGGACTGCAGCTCCTTTCTTTGGCCTTTCACTTCGACTATTCTTCTCTTAGAGACCGAGTTCGAATGTATCCTTGAGGAGGTATCTTGGCTGCCTATATATAGGCCTTAGTCCTGATCCTTTGGACTGACATGAACCCTTGATCAAGCTGACTTGATGAGAGGCTTCTAAACTATCCAAACAAATCATTTTGAGCAGCCTCTTGATAACATTTCGGAGGGTACATTTTGGAGTATTTCAACCATGATCTTGAAGGACTTTTGACTTATTAAAATTACATTTTTCAAGTGTAACAATACATGATTGTCTTCACCTTAAATGACCTAACCTAAGGCTCAATAGGAGCCACAACTAGATCAAGAAACCTCTTGAGCATGAAATCCATAACTCAAGTAATCAATATAAAATTTTCTTGATACAAAGAAATTACATTGTTACAAAATTTGTCATTATGAACACCGAACCTAGCTACACTTATTTTCAACATTGGGCATGTTACATATTGTAAAGAAAATTTATTTGAGTCAAATCTAGAGTCAAAGACCGTCCAAGACCTCGTCATGGTGCAAAGAACAAGTCGGATTCTATGAGAGAACAAGTTAGCCTAAAGAAAGTTAGCAATTCAACCTAGAGAAAGACCTATATATAAGGGATACTTCAACCTCACTTGAAGGACTCGCTCACCACACAAGTTTGATCAAGGAGGAGAAAAGGGTGCAAAGAAGACAAGGACAAGAAGTAGAAAAGAAAAGCAAGAATTTTGGACTTTTTATCGGCTACTACTCTTCACACGTGCGAAGAAGCTAGGTCTCTATTGTAGCAGCTACAGTCGAATTGTAGAAGTAAAGTTAGGGAATAAAATTGTCATTCTTTGCAAGCCGAGTTTCCAAGAAGAAAGGACCAATCCAAGCGAAGGTGAAAAGAGAAGGAAAAACATCATCTCTTCCACATGTGCAAGGTCTAGGGTTTTTGGAGAAGAATTTGCTGGGGGGTCAAAGTTGCAGAAGAATTTGTTGGGGGGTCAAAGTTGCAGAAGAATATGTTGGGGGGTCGAAGTTGCAGAAGAATTTGTTGGGGATAAAAAAATTGTAGAAGTTGTTGAGGTCAAAGTTGCTGGAAGGAAAGCTCATCAAGAAGGAAAGATTTTACTTGGTCTTCGAGGGGTCTTGGTCAAGGGTCATAGGTCTTGGAATTCGTCAATTGAAGTTCTATAAGAAGAGAAGAATTCTTGTGGGTTTTCCTCTCAAGAGGAGAGGTTTTGGCCCTAGCCGGTCGCCTATATCTTGTGTCCTCTTGTCTCTTTGTTCTTTATGGTTTGGTAGTTGTTTGATGATAAGAACATAATAATAACAAGTGAAAGAAGAAGCTAATCAAGTTACGTAAAAATACATCACAAGCAGTTATCTAAGTAAGAGAAATCACCTAATCTAGCTGCCCTAGATTTCTCAATAGGTGGCAGTGTCTTGTGACCCACCCTCTTTCGATCCTCAGAGTGTGATCCTTGCCCTCGCGGTAAATTGATCTAGCCTATTGGATAGAGGGTTGAGTTGAACTCCCCGATGTGGTTTCAGGTTGAGCAGGGCTCCTTGATGTTGTTTCGGATTGAGCTAAGCTCTTTGATGTTCCTATGGGTTGAGTTGGGCTCCCTTATGATGTCAACTTCTTCTTCTTCTTTAGATTCTAGATTGCTCATCAGATAGAGATGAGCAAAGATGAGTCGAAACGAGATATGGCTTAATGGCAATAATGAATGATCAAATTGAATATTGGATCTAGGGTAGAAGTCAGATGCTCCCCTATGATGATGATTTTTTTATCTTCAGCGAATGATTATGCTATGTTGAGATATGATGAGATGGATGTCTTATAGATATAGTTATGAGATATGTCTTCGCGTTTAGTAGGATTTGGAGGGTTGATCTCCCCTACCATTCGTTATGGATTCTTCCTCTTTCACGAGATGATATGAGATGAGTCTTATTAATGACACCACTATCTTTCCTTCTTATGATTGAAGACATGTTCACTTGATATTTTCCATGATGTAGCTATGATAAAATTCCTTCCTCACTGAGAGGGAGTGTTAAGTTGTGGGGCAACTTCAGGAAGAATTTCCCTTGATTACCAAAAGATGAAATTCAAATTAATTGTCATAGATTTGTATCTTGAAGAATATGAATTAAAATTAATAATAAGTGTTCCCACCATCAA
>APFE030217722.1:53091-73788 GCA_000404065.3 Pinus taeda | reverse complement strand
GAAAAGAAACTTGATAAAACCAATGTATTTGAGGGCTGTAATGCTAAACAACAAGCTGATTTAGAAAAAGTTGTTTCAGAATATGATATACTATTTCAAGAACCTAAAGGTCTACCACCTAAAAAGGAAATAGTACATGATATTAATTTGCAGCAAGATGCTCCATTTCCTAACATAGGAATGTACAGGTTGTCCACTTTAGAGAATGCAGAAATCAAGAAGTAGGTACAGGAGCTGCTTGAGAAAGGGTTCATAAGACCTAGCACATCGCCATGTGAGTCTCCAATTGTCTTGGTGAGAAAGAAAGATAGCTCATGGAGAATGTGCATTGATTACCGAGCATTGAATAAGATAACGATCAAAAATCATTATCCCCTTGCATAGATGATCTACTAGATCAATTGAAAGAAGCTGTTTATTTTTCCAAGTTGGACTTGCATAGTGGCTACGATCAGGTCAGAGTTGCAGAGCAAGATGCATGGAAGATTGCTTTCAAAACAAAGCAGGGAGTGTATGAGTGGTTGGTTATGCCTTTTGGCTTAACTAATGCTCCTGCTACTTTCATGAGAGTAATGAATGATGTACTCAGACCTTTTATTGATGATTTTATCATTGTATATTTAGATGACATTCTTATATTTAGTAAAACATGGGAAGAACATTTGAAGCATGTAAAGCAGACTTTAGATGTTTTGAAAAGAGAAAATCTTTATGTTAAGCTCTCAAAATGTGAATTTGGCAAAACATCTTTGAATTATCTTGGGTCATATTGTAGGGGGTGGTGAATTGAAGATAGATCCCTCTAAGTTGCAGTCATTGTAAACTGGCCTAAACCCAAATCTGCTACAGAAGTTAGAAGCTTCCTAGGAGCAGCACAGTATTGGAAAAAGTTTATTTCTAACTTTTCCTTGATTGCAATTCCCTTACATGCTTTAACAGGATTGAACAAGGTGTTTCAGTGGGGAGGCAAACAGCAGAAAGCCTTCGACACCTTGAAAGAAAAGATTAGTACAGTACCAGTACTAGCACTGCCCAATCTTCAAAGACCATTTGAGATTGAAACGGATGACAATGACTATGCCATGGGAGCAGTGTTAATGCAACACGGTAAACCCATATGTTCATTCTGAGACATTTAATTCTGCAGTAGTTAATTATCCCACATATGATAAAGAATTATATGTGTTAGTACAGAGTGAAAAAGTGGAAACATTACCTAATGGGCAAAAAGACAGTTATACATACTGATCATAGACCACTTCAATATTTACACTCACAAACTAAGTTGCAACAATCAAGACACTATAGGTGGATGGGTTTTCTACAACAGTTTCATCTTGTCATCAGATATAAAAAGGGCATACACAATAAAGTTGCAAATATGTTGTCCAGACCAATCATAATGCATATACTATACTTAAGCTAATTCAGTATTGCAATGAAAGCTACATTGAACAATAAATGCTCAAGATATAGATTTTAAAAGATGTATATGCAACTTTAAGTCATGGCAAACCAAGTAGAAAGAATTGGATTATCAATGTTAAGGACCACTCTTGTATCATTTTGGAAAGTTATGCATCCACAAACTGAAAGAGTAAAGATAATTTTTGGAGGAAAAGCACACACTTCCTAAATATCAGGTCACTTTTGGTGTAATGTAAAAATAGTTCAACAGTTGCAAGATCTTGTTATTGGCCAAAAATGAATGAAACAGTTTCTAGATATTGTAAGAGGGGTGTACCATGTGTGCTAAAAGCAAGCCCAGCAATAGAAAACTAGGCTTGTACACTCCACTACCAGTCCCTTCTCATCCTTGGGAAAGTGTTTCCATGGATTTTATTGGGGACTACCTAAATCTAGAAAAGGTCATGACTATTTATATGTTGTTGTGGATAGGTTCAGCAAAATATGTATTTTAATACCTTGTAACAAACGGATTACAGCTGAACAAACTGCAAAGTTGTTCTTTCAGCATGTACGGGTTCATTTTGGATTACCCACTTCCATTATATGTGATCGAGACTCCTGATTTGTTGGGAAATTTTGGTCGAGTCTGTGGGAATTGATGGACACTAGACTGAAGAAGACCACAACTTTTCATCCGCAAACAGACGACCAAACAGAAGTGGTTAACAGGACAGTGATCCAGTTGCTCAGAGGCTATTGCAACAAGCATCCCAAGCTTTGGAATGAACATTTGTGTTATGTGCAACATGCTTACAATTGAGCTAAACATTCTTCTACACAGAGATCTCCTTTTAAGACCTGTTTTGGTTTCACACCAAGGTCTCCCTTGGATTTTGTCTATGGTAAAGACATAGCGGTTGATGGACACAATGATGTGGACAAGGCAACCAAGCAACCAAGTTCATTGAACAAATCTAAGAGATTCACCAGGCAGTGCAGGAACAGCTGGAAAAGAGCCAAGCCAAGTGCAAGGCAAGGCATGATAAGCATCGGATTGAGCATAGTTTCCAAGTTGGTGATCAAGTCTGGTTGTATATCAGCAAAGACAGAATGCAAGGTGAAGGTAAGAAGCTGAAGCCAATAAGGTATGGACCTTTCAAAATACTTGAGAAAATTGGTGAGAATGCCTTTTGCCTTGATTTGCCAGCTTACATGCACATCTATTCAGTTGTTAATGCAGAAAGCTTGAGACTATTTGAACCTTCATTGGTTGAAGATCCCGAAGAGCAGAGTCAATTGCCTTCTATTGATGATCTGTTGCCAGAATATCTCAATGAATTGCAGGAAGATATAGTTCTGGACAAGAAGGTAAGAACAATGCGCAGAGGGGATGTTGAGTACCTCAGGATTGGACTCAAAGGTTCGAAACCAAGTAATGCAAAATGGATAGAAATTCGGCAAGTAAGGAATTTATATCCTCACTTGATTGATGCTTAAAAACCAACTTTTGGTGGTCCAAAAGCTTTTTCAGTGGGAAGGCCGTGATCCGAATTGGATCCTAGAACACTCTCTAAGTTTTCATGAACTCTTTAAAATCATGCCAAAGTTCCAAAGTCTTATAAAGATCAAGCTTATCAGAGATATTTGCGAAACAGTTGCAATTTGTGAACAACGCGGAGCAACGAGGACCCTCGATCAAGCACGCAGGCCGTCAGCCCATGGTAATGCGCGCTGCCACAAATTAGCAAAACCAGAGGTCAATTTAAGAAACGGGGGTAGTTTCTGATATGCTATTAGCGACAAGTCACTAATAAGTCGCTAATCGCATATCGCCAAGCAAACCGCTCAAAGAAGGAAAAGCCCTGAGCGCCCGAACCCGAAAAGTTATAAAATGTAATAGATATCGCGTCGATTCCCTCAAAAGCGGGGTCCCACAAAAACTGACAGAATATCGGAAGGGCTTCAAGCGGTAAGCGGTTTCAACCGAGTCCCGCCCGATGCTACACAAGGGGTGCCACGTGTCCAGTGGAAGAGAGAGAAAAACGCTCACATCGGGCGGGTAAACGTCATGTTACTTATCCGCTCGATATGGACGATGACTGTTGGATCTGGAGGCCCCAAATCAACGACAGAGATGCGTTTCGATGGGTGACCGGATTTGATGAGGCAAACAGGTAGAGTTGTATAGGATTTGAAGTTCGACGTGGATGATGCGTTGGCAGAAGGTCGTGTTTTGCGGGCATTCTTGGAGTTAATGGAATAAACTGTCATTTCGAAAACGTCCAAGAGAACTGACACTCAGTTCGTTATGAAATAGGTGGACACCTCCCTGTGAGGCATTATACAGTGATGATTACGCAAAACAGAGGGATTCAGACAGTTAGAGACAGGGAAACCGGAAAGCCGGGAAGCGGAAACGAACAGTCAAAAATCAGATTGGCTTTAAAGCCACGAACTGACAAAGAAAGAAGCAAGTTAGAAGCGGAAAGTTGAGATCAGAGAGAAGAAGCCGAGCTGACCTGTAGAAGCAAAGGCAGCATCGAGCCAGACAGAGCCAGAGAGAGTCAGCGAGTTTGTGTACTCCAAAGAAGGCTTGAGAGGTTCAAGCGAACTCCTCTGCATATGCCTGTCATGTATGAGTCTCAGATTGGGTTCATACTACTGTGACCAATAGAGGTCGAGTTTCAGTAAGGTCAGTCTGTGTACTCCAGAGACTTGGGGATCCAAGTACAATTTTACTGATTTGTATCTACTGTGTGAGACTCAAATTGAGCTCACTGTTGTAAAAACTCTGCTTTGAAAACATAATAGAGAGGCCACCACTGAAGGCTGGACCAGGAGACGTAGCCCAAGAGTATTGGGTGAACTCCTTATTAAACTTGTTGTGTTTATATGTTTCCCTGTTATGTTTTCTCTAACTACTTCAGTGCCTATGTATTTTGCAATCTTATCGATCCGTTGCATAAAATAACATAGGCACATCCATGCACATGAGTTTGTAATACCTTAATTGTTTGTCTTAGATCAATTCCAGATCACTATAAGAAGAATTGGTGTGGGTTTTCCTCTCAAAGAGTGAGAGGTTTTGGCCCGGCTCATAGCCTACATTCTGTGTCTCTTGTTTATTTATGTTTATGCATTGGGGGTTGTTTGATGAAGAAGAACACTCATAACTTAAGCAAAGAGAAGATCCCAATCTAATGAAGTAAAAATACTCACGAGCAGTTACTAATGGAAGAAAAATCACCTAACTAATAATGCCCTAGATTTCTCAACAGTATGGAGGGCCGAGAAGGCTTGGGGTCGCTGGATGGAGGGAGGCTGAAGCCTTAAAACCCCACAATAAGGCCAAGAATTGGCCCTAAACCAAGACGTTGAAGGGAGGAAGGTTGACGCTGAGGCCTAGGAATGTAAATCAGGGGCTAGAAGCCCCTTCAAACCCTTGCTCAATATTTTTTATCCTTCAGTTCCTTGATTTTTTGAAATTTTCTCCATAGGAAATCTTGCAAAAAATTTCCAAGGGACTAGGTCTTACCCTCAAGGGCCTAGATCTAGCTCTTCTCCCCCTTGATTTCTTGATCTAACCTACAAAAATAAAATTTACAACGCCCAAACCCCAATTATATACAAAATGAATCTAAAAAATCCCAATCCAAGTTATAAAAAATAATTTACAATGAATTTATTTACAAAATATACATGGGTTTTTTAAAATAAATTTTTGAGAAAATAATTTTTATGATATTTTTTCCTTGAAAGAACGGCTAAAACGCTTCAGAGAAATTAATGCTCACTATAGCCCAAGCAAAGATTCAATCCACCATATAAAAACTAGATATCCAAGCAAAGTAACCCTTGCCCACAGTCTGTGAACTTGGAGACCAAGGATTGAGTACCTGCACGTGTTGAAGAAAGTGTAACTAGGTTCGATCTTCATAATGACTTGTAATTATGATTTTATGTAAAGAAGAAACAAATGTATTCCTTGCATTATGGGTTTCATGAACAAAAAGTGTTTTTCATAGGTCAAAGACTTCTTCTAATGTCTTAAGGAATTTGTTGTCTTGTCATAAATATAATTAAGAATTCATGAAGTCATGTTACACATGTAGAAGACATGTCATTTATGTAAAAGTTGCACTCCAAGACATTGTCACTGTCCCTCTTGTAGTTATCTAAAAGAAAGACAGTGTTCTCCTTAAGGAAAAGTCGGCTTATCTCCAAGATCTCATGTCGGCCTAGATAGCAAGCATAAATCACTATATAAAGAGTGACTTGACCTCATAACGACAAGCATCTCAGACACATCTAATCTGAAACAATACAGATCTCAAAGCAAAGAGATAAGGGCAATACAGTGAGGAAGGAAGGCTACTACAAGTGCATAGATGTCTCAAATGATTTCAGACTAAGTCTGTTTCATTTTTGTCATATTAGCAAAGGACCGGAGACTGTTCTAGGATATTGACAATTCAATTAGGGGCTACATCAAGTGTGTAACTGTGATAGAAAGAGACTGAAGTCAGAGAGGCCCTCGTGGACCGAAGGAAGAGATCAGTGGAAGCCGAAGACTGTGTCTAGGGCTGCGAAGAAAAGAGACTGAGACTCTCTAAGTGACAGTGCCATAATAGTGCGAAGGAGAAGGACTGAAGTGATACAGTGCGAAGAAGGAAGACTATAATATGAAGGTTGAAGAGTGCGATATGAAGGCTGAAGAGTGCAAGAGATAGTGACAAGTGTCTTGAAGGTAAACTTGTGTCAAGTGTCCTTGTCAAGGGTCATGGTTTTGGTATTCATCAATTGGAATCTCTATAAGAGGGATTTTGTGTGGGTTTTCCTCTCGAAGATTGAGAGGTTTTGGCCTTGGAAGAAAGTCGACTTTTGTGTTTTTGTCTCTTTTGTTTTTCGTAACTATTTGATGAACTAAGAAGACACACTCTAATAATATCAAGCGAATATTGTGCTATTAAGGAAAAATAAAAAATACCTCACAAATAGTTATCATGGTGAGAAGAATCTTGTTAACTTAGTTTGCCCTAGATTCTTCAACATGGTTTCAGAGCTAAGTCACTGAAGTCAAAGGAAGGGCATAAAAGAGACATTCAAGGATCAAGTTTCATGATGGGCATCAAAGCAAGTTGAAGGGCTTTGTGTTTCAAAAACCTACATCAAATATTGAAGAATCAGTCCACAACGGCAAGCTACAATGGCAAGGGCTTTTGTCTATATAATCAAGGAGATAGTCTACAACGACAAGACAATTCAGGATAAGTACTACAGTGAGACTGATTTGATCCTTATCTGAAGTTCTTTGTTGGTGATATGACTACAATCTCAGGTTCCATTCAGGTAACATACTACCCACAGTCCTAGTACCTTCCATAGATCATTCATGGCTCATATAGTTTACCTAGTGCTCAAAATTCGGATAATAGTCAAAAGAAGAGAAAGCAGTTTTCAGTACCTCTCACAATCTTGGTGCTAATTTAGTCTCTCTATTTAGTCTTCAA
Source organism: Pinus taeda (assembly GCA_000404065.3). NCBI lineage: Eukaryota > Viridiplantae > Streptophyta > Pinopsida > Pinales > Pinaceae > Pinus > Pinus taeda. Next base: position 66,868 of record APFE030217722.1, on the reverse strand, counting down.
ATAACCATGGTGCTAGCCACAAATTTGGTGTCGTTACAATCTCTATCATACCACAGTGATCTCAATAACTTATAGTTTGGAGCAATTTCAGTGCTTGGTGTTGGACAGTGCAAGAAGGTCTCAAAAGAGATCTTTAAAAAGGGATTTCAGTTGTTCATGCTAGGAAACTCAAGCAAGGATCTACAATAAAATCACATCAACTCGAAGATCACTCGAAGGAAGCATCAATGCATCTTCAATGTGATCAAGTTGAAGATTCTATCTTCTCTTGCCAAGTAAGTATCTTTCATTCTATAATCAAGTTTGGTTAAATGACTTTGTGTTTGCAAGGAGATCTATAAACTGGTTGGGTCATCAAAATTCCTTGCATGAGAGAGGAGGATAGATATAGTCCCCGAAAGAGAAGCCATTGATGTCTATGGAAAAGTCTCTAAAGATCAAGCATTGTTTGAGTGCATGTAAAATGATCAAGGGATTCTTATGAAATCAATCAAAGATCCTCTCATCCCTATATAGCAAGAGAGGAGACATAAAAAGAGATATATGAAATGCTAGAAGATATATTCTCTGAAAATGCAGTAAAGAAGGTCATATCACTTGGACCTTATCTACATACAGTTAAAAGAATATCTTCATAGGATCTCAACTGTGAGATTTGGAAGAATTGATAAAAAGGATAAACACCTATGTTTCAACTGATAAGCAAGGTAACAAATGTCAATAGGACAGGAAAGTTACCTCATTTAACAACTTGTGGTATCTATGCAAGATAGAAAAGGGACAAGTTGTGGGCAAAGTGTTGAAGGTTAAAGCATTCAAACATTTGAAGAAAGGAAAGGGAAGTTTGGTCCTCAATCAAGACAGAGTAGTATAGCTAAGATTCAATGCTATGGAAAGATTATGGAAAGAAAGCTCATATCACTAGAAAGATGCAGGAAGCTGAAAAAAATACCAATGGAAGAGGGAGTAACAAATCTCCACTATATTTGAGATGGTCTCCTTCACAAAATGGTCTTATCATAAGCTCCTAATTCTTTTGTTATGGATATGACCATGATAAATAATAAGATGCATTACGGCATCAGGGAAGCATTAAAAACAAGAGCTTGTAACATTACCATGGGAATCATGAAGGACAGAAGGAACAAAATCCATGGCAGTCAAACATGAAGGATATAGCTCTTGGGAACCTCATTGGACATTGAAGGAAAGGAAGAAGTCATCCAGGACAAGGCTCATCATACATTAAGTCAAAAAGGAAAACATCTGCCATATGGGGATATGCAAGATCCTCAAGATTCTTTGATGGAATCCTCATCGGAGGAATCACTAATCTAGAGAGGAAGCAAGTGTTTCATCAGGAACTCCAACTTATGGAATTCATGGGATGATGGTATGATGAAGCGAATCAAGGGATTGAAGATCTTTTCAATTGAGGAAGTTGTTGAAAGAAGCCTAGATGACCTAAAGGTAAATTGAGGTATGTATGCTTGTATTTAATATTATAAAGTCATGTCTTATGGTTGTAGGTAACATGGATCACTACTTCTATCTTGAGAAGCATGATCAAGAGAAAAAGGATCTCCTCCTTTGAAAGGATGCAGGAAGGCATAAGTCGCACTAGATGAAATCAACATAATATGTCCTCATATGAAGTATGAGGTGGTTGACTACAATTAAGGAACTTTGATTGAAAGCTCTTGGGAATGGAATGAGTGAGGAAGGAAGAGATCATGAGATATGCGACCTTGATAAAGGCAGTCAACATCCAAAAGACCAAGAAGATTTGACTAGGAAATCTTCCGAAAAGATATGAAAGACTTTGATGAAAGTCTGAAAAAGATGGAGACCCTTGACAATGGATATCTTTGGGAGATGTGTCAACATATATGCAGGATGTTGATACCTACAGGAAGATGTCATGATGAAGAGCCATCTTAAGGTACTATTTGATGTTTTGATTTCTTGAATAATATATGGATGAGTTCATGCAGGGCTACTAGAATAAGAGTTGTAAGTACAAGTACAACTAGCATCCATGTGGTGGATGGAAATTCCTGAAAGAAACATGATGAACCAAGAAGGAAAGTGATCGATGGCTAATGCCCTACAAGGAAGAAACTTGATTGAATTTCATGACATCAAGGATGGAAATTGATCAAGCAGCTGAAGGACCCATGAAGAAGAAGCTGTTGATGTAAAGGAGAGTCCCTGGTTAAGAGGGAGCTCTGACAAGTCCCTAATTAAGAGGGAGCTTGAGCAAGTTCTTGGTTAGAAGGAGCTTGGTTACATTCCTTTACAAGAATGGGCATATCTTCCCTAGTTGAGAGGGAGAGATTGACACAACATTCTTGTCTTCACTTGGGAAGAAAGAATGGAGGATTGGGTAATCATCTAGCATCCGGTGCTCCTTGAGGATGTGTAGGGCATCCAAGATAAGAGTAGGCAAGAGGACCGATATTCTTTGAGGGGGAACCCAAGATAAGACTAGTCCTAGAAGGTCATACTCAGTGAACACCTGGGTGGGTATGTAGCTTGGGAGACAATGATGAAGGTGTCTGTAGTCATTGGTCTCGCCAACATTGTGCTTTGATCTGATGAAGAGATAGAGTTGTCAGTCAAGGCCTTGCTGTGGAAACAATGTTGGTTACTATGATGCTATACAGATGGGTTACCAATCCGATTCTTCTTATGAGAAATTCTTCAGATTGAGAATGACCAATTACCGTTATGAATACCTCCCTAGTTAAGAGGGATTGTTGAAGAAATTGTAACTAGGTTCGGTCTTCATAATGACTTGTAATTATGATTTTATGTAAAGAAGAAACAAATGTATTTCTTGCATCATGGGTTTCATGAGCAAGAAGTGTTTTTCATAGATCAAAGACTTCTTCTTGATGTCTTAAGGAATTTGTTGTCTTGTCATAAATATAATTAAGAAGTCATGAAGTCATGTTACACATGTAGAAGACATGTCATTTATGTAAAAGTTGCACTCCAGGACATTGTCACTATTTTTCTTGCAGTCGGCTAAAAGAAAGACAATATTCTCCTTAAGGAAAAGTCGATTTATCTCCAAGATCTCATGTCGGCCTAGATAGCAAGCATAAGTCACTATATAAAGAGTGACTTCACCTCATAACGACAAGCATCTTGGACACATCTGATCTGAAACAATATGGATCTCAGAGCAAAGAGATAAGGGTAATACAGTGAGGAAGGAAGACTACTACAAGTGCATAAATGTCTCAAATGATTTCGGACTAAGTCTGTCTCATCTCTGTCATATTAGCGAAGGACCTATGACTGTTCTAGGACAGTGACAATTCAGTTAAGGGCTACATCAAGTGTGTAACTGTGATAGAAAGAGAGCGAAGTCAGAGAGGCTCTCGTGGATCGAAGGAAGAGATCAGTGGAAGCTAAAGACTGTGTCTAGGGCTGCGAAGAAAAGAGACCGAGCCTCTCTAAGTGACATTGCCATAACAGTGCGAAGGAGAAGCACTGAAGTGATACAGTGCGAAGAAGGAAGACTGTGATATGAAGGCTGAAGAGTGCTAGAGAGAGTGACAAGTGTCTTGAAGGTAAACTTGTGTCAAGTGTCCTTGTCAAGGGTCATGGTCTTGGTATTCGTCAATTGGAATCTCCATAAGAAAAATTTTGCTGCGGGCTTTGCTCTCAAAGAGAGAGGATTTGGCCTTGGCAGAAAGCCAACTTTTGTGTTCATCTCTTTTGTTTTTCATAACTATTCGATGAACTAAGAAGATACACTCTAATAATATCAAGAGAATATTGTGCTATTAAGGAAAAGTTAAAAATACCTCACAATTAGTTATCATGGCAAGAAGAATCTTTTTAACTTAATTTGCCCTAGATTCTTCAATAGCATGCACTATGTATTATCTCAAAATAATAATATAAAGCACCACATAGGAAGCTCGTAGTCAATACATACCACATATTAGCGAAAAGAACTATTGACACCTAATCATTAGGATTGGGTGAATAACTGAAATTGATGTAAATAAATAATAGAGAATTGAATAGTCACTGGGAGATGAAATGAACAATCTGTCCCTCATGTATATAATAAACACCAACCTAAATGAAATCAACGAATTGTTTTGAGGAGTTACTGCCTGGTATGACATGGTATCAGAGCCAACTCCCAAAATTAGTTTTTGTGTAACTCCTAGTGTCAGTTTTCTGCCTATATTCTGCCTGGTTGCCTGAAGCCTGCTCCAGGCAGTGTCATATACGTTTTTTCGATATTGTATGCGTTTTTAAAGTCTGCACCCTCTGTCAAGAGACCTAGTGTGAACGCTGAACGCTGGCGTGTGAACGTTGCCATATGCGTTTTTTCAAATGAACGCTGGTGCTCTTCATTTTCATTTTCGATGTAGAAGCTCTTGTTGCTCCTGTGCATACATCCCAAGTTAGTAGCAACGACCACACCAGGATCCAGAGTTTGGTTTCCCCCTCTACCTTACGTAGGAAGAGTGCATACATTCGTCTTGTTGGGCGCCACTCAGAAGTTTATGAGCCCTGTGATGATTCATTTGCACTTGTAGATGCCCTGCTCGAACCCGATCTTGAGGAAGTTCAACCAAGCTTGTGTTTAGAACTCGGATGTGGGACTGGATATGTGATAACATCATTGGCACTTATGCTTGGGGAAGGCGCTGGGATCCAATACTTTGCTACTGACATTAGCTCTGCAGCTATTGAAGTTACAAAGAAGACTTTAGAAGCTCATGGTGTGCATGCAGAAGTAATTTTGACTGATCTTGCATCTGGTCTGGACAAATGTCTCGCTGGAACAATGAAGTCCTTGTAGTCAATGGGCCAGCGTATGGCAGGAGCTACCGCATTGACACACAAGGTCTTTGAAGACTCCTCGTCAACAACGCAGGAATGGAAGGCGGAGATGATCACGGTCTTGTGCAGCAGAAGTGTGGTGGAAGCCATCCCGTTCTGGTGCGGTGAGCGTTCCTCCATTTTTTGACATGCTGGCGCTATAGTGTTTTTGGTATATATAAAGCCACTGTTTTGATATATATATATATATATATATATATATATATATATATAACGCTAATATATATTTAAAGGTTTTCTCCAAACAAAAGGCAGTGTTTCATATACATAAATGTGCAGGAGGTATCTGAATAGTGTATGCAATCATGGTTTGTGGCTTTTGGATAGTTTTAATACACTGTTTTTAATACATCATTTTAATACATGCACGCTGCCTCTCCACCGATAGCCATATTGTTTTCCCACACTGCCTCACTAGTTGTGTGTGTGTTTTTGGAGAATGCCTTATGCTACTGCAATAACCATATGGGTTGAGATCTTGTAAAAAATCGATTAATGTGTTGGTTGGGATATAAAAGATTATTTATATTTTGATGATCGTGTGCACAAGAACTTGACCTATGATTTTTTTTACATCAAAAGCACATTTTGCCAGCAGAAGTATTTTTTTAAAACAATACACAGATTTTACAGTACAGATTTTTTTGCCAGCAGAAGTTTTTTTTTACAGTATGCATTCAATCATATCTATTGTGGGAATAGTTCTTATTGGCAAGGAGAACTATCCTGAGTGGTCTCGCATGATAAAACACACCCTCATTTTCAATGAGTTGTGGAAAGGAGTGTGTATTGGAGACGGAGACAAAGAGCCAGAACAACCTACCTCAGACAAAGAGCTCACCATTTGGGAAGATAAGAACAGCAAAGCCTATGCATTAATTGCATCATCTGTAAGTGAAGAGGTGAGTCGCCATATTTCGCCATTTTCAACTGCTTTCGAAGCCTTACAAACGCTGAAAGAACTCTATGACTCATATTCTGCACTTGAAGTTGTTCAACTCATGATTAAACTCTTCACTCTTGAATTGCAAAATAATGATCCTCTTGCTCTTGCATCCGAATTAAAATCTATAATGCATGATATCAAAGCCACGAAGGTTGAATTGGATATTCCTTTTATCGCTTTTCTCAAGGCACTTTATCCTACTTACTCCAATTATCTTAAGTCATTGCAAGCAAATGGAAATCTTAAAAATATTACCTTTGACTCTCTTGTAAAAAAATTTGTTGAAGGAGAGAAAGCTTTCAGAAAGAAGACAACCCCTGAATCTTCTGAAGAGGCTGTGTGCCTTGCTCATAAAGAAAAGAATCTTGCCCAAGATTCTTATAGAGGAAGAGGTGGTCGAAGAGGAAGAGGAAGATATTTCAGAGGCAGGGGGGGCAGAGACTCTCAAGGAGAAAAGGCAGACTTGCACTGCATATGCTGCAAAAGAAATGGATCACATGATGCCTCGACATGCAAGTTACCATGGGACAAAATTGAGCAGCAAAGAAACCAACAGAAAGGTAAAACTATTGACACAGAAAAAGGTAAAGCACCTGAATCCGCTCATTATGTTATGGCACAATGTAATATCGGAGTAAATGAAGACTTATTTAATGCTTCACTTGTTTCTTGGAAAAACGATTGGTTGCTTGATTCAGGAGCAACTTGCCACATGACTCATAGAAAAGTTTTTTTTGAAAAATTTACTGACAATGTTGATGGAGCAGTATACTTCGCAGACCAATCAAAAATCAAGCCTTCAGGGCTTGGCACAATCAGGCTTAAATTGCCTGGTCTTCCAGACTTTCTTCTGCATCATGTTCTATATCTCCCACAACTGAGGAGAAACTTGCTGTCCTTGGTCCACATCTGCCAGCAAGGTCACTCTATTCATATGTTTGATGGCAAGCTTGAGGTGAGAAAAGCATCCGACCACTCACTTGTCATGAGGGGAATAGAAGAAGAAAGGCTTCTCACGCTGTAAGGTACCTCTGCTTGTGCACAACATTTCTCATACAATTCTCATTATGAAGAAGGTACACTTCCATCAAGTTTATTATGACATGCTAGATTTGGACATTTTAACTATGATAGCTTCCGCTTGTTGAAGAAAAATGGTGTTGCTGGTTTGCCTACATTTCCTAGGAAATTTAAGCAATGTGATGCTTGCATTCTAGAAAAGCATAACAAACTCTCTTTTCATGATTCACATTCAAGAGCACATAGAAAACTTGAACTCATTCATTCAGATTTATGTGGTCCAATGCCTGTTCCTTCTGCAAATGGAAATAAATATATGATGACATTATGATGATACACCAGAATGTGTTGAGTTTTTTTATTGAAGAACAACTGATGCTTTTCAAACATTCAAGAACTTTCATAAATGGATTGAAAATGATGCACAATCTCATATGGGTCTATTCGCACTGATAATGGAAAAGAATACACATCAAATGAATTTGAAAACTATCTTTGCCAACATGGGATCAAACATCAAACAACTGTGCCTTATAATCCCCAACAGAATGGTGTAGCCGAAAGAATGAATAGGACAATCTTAAATATGGTATGCTCCATGCCCTTCTTCAAAAATGTAAAAATAATGTTTTGGGCTGATATTGTTCTATGTGCTGCATATATAAAGAATAGATGTCCATCTAATGCTATTAGAAACAAGACTCCATATCAAATGTGGTAGTTCTTTCAGTAAAGCATCTTAGAGTCTTTGGTTCCACCTATTATGCCTTGATACCAAAGGTACATAGAAACAAACTTGGTGCAAGAAGTCTTAAGTGTATCTTCCTGGGGTATTCAAACACCTCCAAAGCATACCGTCTTTATGATGAAGTCAATAAAAAGTTTGTTGTATCTAGAGATGTAATTTTTCTTGAATCATCCAAAACTGGCAATGTTGTTGAGCGGCAACTTGATTGCTTGGATAGATTCACAAATGCAAAATCATTTCAAGAATTTGATAATCAGATTCCACATCTTGAAGGGGGGACTCCTATACTAGATCAACATGTGGAATCTTCTTCTGAAGAACTCTCTCCCCTGCACAAAACTCCAACAATGGATGATGCTTTAAGTGATGTGATTGATAGAATTGAGAGACTCAATCTTGATTCAGTCCCAACTCAATCCACGGAGTAGCTTGGACCATCTGAGAAAGGTCCTCCAAAGTGGCTGATAAGACACTTGAAAGTGTTCATCCTGATGAGGTTGGAAAGACAGGAACTAGAAATTCAAACCGGCAAAATGGAGGGTGATGTGGATGACTCTAATTCACTTGTTGATATGGATGTTTCTTATGATTGTGAATTGAACTTGTCTACAGATTTTGAACCAACTTCCTTCAAAGAAGCTGCTTCTCATGATGAATGGAAAGAAGCGATGCAAAAGAAGTATGATGCCCTCATAAAGAACAACACTTGGAAGCTGGTTGATCCTCCATTTGGAACCAAACCAATTGGTTGCAAGTGGGTCTACAAGAACAAGTACAAAGCTGATGGCTCACTTGACATGCACAAAGCTAGGCTTGTGGCAAAAGGTTTTGCACAGAAGGAAGGGGTCGATTATGAGGAAACTTTTGCCCCCACAGCAAAATGGACCACGATCCGGACACTCTTTGCACTAGCAGCTCAGAATGGTTGGAAAGTCCATCAAATGGATGTAAAAACTGCCTTCTTGAATGGAGATCTAAAAGAGAATGTTTTTATGAATGTTATTATGTCCCAGCCTGAAGGATTTGCTGTGAAAGGACATGAACATAAAGTATGCAAAATTGTGAAGTCCTTGTATGGCCTCAAACAAGCACCGCGAGCCTGGTATGAAAAACTAACTGAGCATCTTCTGAAACTCAATTTCAATCATTTTGATCTTGATGATGCAACTTTATTTGTCAAGAAAGTTGGCAAAACAGTTGTATATCTTGTGGTATATGTAGATGATCTTTTAATGACAGTGAACAATGAAAGCTACATTGCATCCATAAAGAAGGAATTGGGGAAAAGTTTTGAAATGACTGATTTGGGCTATGTTCATTACTATCTTGGCATTGAAGTAACCCAACATCCAAAGTCCATATTTCTTTCTCAAAAGAAATACATTGGAGATTTGTTGAACAGGTTTGGCATGACAGAGTGCAATCCTCTTACTACTCCAATGGAAAAAAACTTAAAGCTCACATCTATTGAAGGAAAGGAATTTGAGGATGCAACAAAGTATAACCAACTTGTAGGAAGTCTCAACTACCTAACTACTACCAGACCAGACATTTCATTTGCTGTTGAAATCCTCTCCAGGTTTATGCAAAAGCCTTGTGAGGGACATTGGTCTGCTGCAAAAAGATTTCTAAAGTACTTGAAGGGAACTCAAGACTTTGGAATAAAGAACACACAGGTGGATGACTTCAGTTTGATCGGATACTCTGATTCAAACTTTGATGGAGACAAAGAAACTGGGGTATCTACATCCTGATATGCTATGAGTCTTGGATCAGGCGCTGTCTCCTGGAGATCACACAAACAATCAGTTCCAGTAGATTCCACAACAGAAGTAGAATACGTGGCAGCAGCTGAAGCAACAAAAGAAATTGTGTGGCTCAGGAAAATTCTTGAAGATTTGCAGGTAAAACAAGTACAATCAACTCCACTCATGATTGACAACACCTCTGCAATAAAGTTGGCCAAGAACCCAATGTTCCATGATCGAATGAAGCATATCAATACTAAATATCATCTGATTCGACATCATGTTGAGGCCAAAACAATCCATCTCCGTCATTGTTCCACAAATGAGCAAATTGCAGACATCTTCACCAAAGCACTTGGAAGAGAAAATCTTGAATGATTTAGAATGATGCTTGGACTCACCAACGTCCCTTTAGATTAAGGGGGGGAATGTTGACACCTAATCCTTGTGATTGGGTGAATTTATGTAAATAGATAAATTAGAAATATGAACAGCCATCGGGAGATGAACTGAACAATCTCTCCCTCATGTATATAATGAAGACCTACCTAATGGAATAATACATACGAATCAGTTTTTTCTTTGAGGAGTTACTGCGTGGTCTGATAAATTCAAATTGAAACCACATGTTGGGCCATACATTGTGAATACCATACTAGCATCCAAGGAAGTGTATGAATTAATAAAACAAATGAAGTTTAAGCTCAACTTCACATGGTCTTATGATCCATTTGGGATAATTTTGAAGCTGATAGATGAGTAGAACCCCAATCCATATGCACATACACATAGATTAGAGATAGAGCAGTATGTCAATCAGGAGTAGTGGAAAAAGAACACTCTATAGGAGGCTAAGGAACAAATTGTTAGTCATTCATCTCTACAATATCCTATTCCAAAGGATAAAGAAATCAAGAGCTCATGGGAAAGTATGTTCCCTACAAATTCAGAGGCTCAGGCTACAGATTTTCGTGTTTTAAAGAGGAGAAAGAAGGATCCAAAGATAAATACTAAGACTGATATTAAAATTGATCCTAAGATCATCAATATTCAAGAAGAATCCTTAAAAGAAAAGGATTCACAGGAGCAAAGTACAATTTTTTTGACAAGTATTGCCACCACTTCATTCCCAAATGTTGAGGAGACAATTGAGTCACCTAATATCTCTTCTACATCTTAGATTCCAACACAAAAAAATATTTTTTCTAGATACCTAGAGATCGAGAAGAAGAATGAAGCTTTGAAGGCTTCAATATATTTATAATTTCATAAACATATTGCTACCACTCAACAAATTTGAAATAGAAAATGGGAAGTTTCAATTAGCTTCTCTACAACCAAGAGTTACTGCCCCTAGAAGTGCACATGCTTACAAAGCATCAATATTTTCTATTGATACCAAGAAGGTTCATGAAATCGATGAGATCAATATGCATAAGAAAGCAAGTGAGATTATTTCTTCAACACCGACTAGTTCAACCATGGCTACCTCAAAGTTGCAAGCCTCTCTAAATAATATGCATTCATATTTGAAAATAGAACAAATGTCTTATATGGCCAAAGACACTAGAACTAAAGCTTTATAAGATCTAATAATCAAACTAGGATATGGTCCTAGTAATGTCAAGGCGGCTGAGGAGATAATTAAAAATAAAAATGTAGATATTGAAGCCCTATGGAAACAAATGAAGCTTCCAACCATAGAGCACCCTCGGGCCAAAGAAGTAGCCAATATGGAAATGGAGAAAGAAAAGTTTCTTCAAATAATAGTTGAATAGAATGTTCGAATCCAGAAGATGGAGAAGGACATGGAATCACTATTGAAGGAAAAGAACATTTGGAAGCAGCAGGTACATCAACACAACATGACGTACAACAAACAATGCAAGCATCAACTTCAGATTCTTTTGAGAAGCTAGTCCAAGCATTGGGATAATTATCATTAACAAACAAGTAAAATGAAAAGTTAATGGCAACACTCACAAAGATGGAGTAAAAAAAGATAAAAGAAGATAATGCATACCCAACAGAGGTGCAAAAAAAAATTAAACGGACACAACAAGTTCAAAAGTATGAGAATCGGTCTCTAACAGCTCAGATGTTGGTAGAGGCCAAAACGAGTATATGGCATAATATAAATGCAAATATCACAGAATTATGGTCATCCATTTAGGTCATATTTGATCAGGAGGAGTTGGTGCAGAATATTAATGAAACAATTGAATAAACAAAGATTGAAATAGAGCACAGGCCAACATAAGCAAATATAATTAATAAAATGTTGAATTCTAAAACTAAGGAAGAGCTTGAAGAACTCCATATTCAAGATAAAACATGCACACTGATGGAAGTAAAGAGAGTATTAAAAAATAAGAACCTGATGATACAGTTGGAGAATAAGTGCAAAGAACTGGAATTACAGGTAAAAATATTTAACAAAAATTTAATGTATTGTAGGAAAAGGGACTTCCAACTCTGAAATCCTCTAATGGAAAATTGATTCGATTGGAGAACTATCGAGACCAATTATGAAACATAGTTGCAGATGTTTCCAAATTCACCAAGGTCAGAGGGATGATAACTAGAGAGGCTTTCTTGGAAGGACTATAAAATGACCTCTACATTCAGCATGAAGTACACCATCTATTTCTCAATAAGCAGCTTTTCAGAAATATACACAAGTGGAAGAGAAATTTGAGAGCATGATAAATTTCTACATTCCTAGTGAAGAGTGGTGGGATAAGTTTCTAGAGCTAGTTGAATAAAGAAAAATAGAAATCCTACAGTTTTGGGAATAGACAAACAAAATGATCAGAAAAGTAGCTATAGTTAGCAACAACTTTCCTCAAAAGTGTCAACGAAACATCTGAATTCATCCAAAATTCCTATTTCTTTGTTCTATTTTATAATTATCTACATCTTCTGATAGATATTATTTTGTAATTTATTTCTTTTTTAGATATGAAGTTAGCTCCATAGGAACTCTATAAATGTTTTGTAAAAAGACTTAATAAGCATTGGATTATGCAAGAAGAAAAGAATTTTTGGGTATTCTAAGCAGTGAAACATATTTTTGAAGTAATCAATATAGTAATACATAGGTGGTTTGGTTTTAGGATTCTTCTGTCAAGAAAATTGTGATGTTTCCCGCTTTGTAAATTTGTTTCCTTTCAAGTATCACATGAATGTTTTCCTTTTTAAGTTGTTTACAAGAAGATTAAAACCCATATTTACTTGCAGTACTCTGCTCTGGCTTGTTAGGAAATCTTAATGTTTTCGTTCTGATATTAAGTATAGAACTCATTTGTGTAAGCTCTATATTTAATTGATCCTAATTCTTATTCATGTCATCTACACCACAACATCTCTACGTGTTACACTGAAATTTGTCACCATGACTATCTGCAGTTAATATGGCTCCATCAATAGTCATATTATTCTCCTTGTCAAGCTCAATACCTCTGCTCTTCATGTCAAGCTTCAAAAAAGAGAGAAAGTCACTAAAAACATGTTTATCTCTCGGTACACAGGTTCTCTCTACCTTGCCTGCGTGTACGCATCCCAAACTCATTGTACCTGCGTACTTGTACACTCTGTAAGCCAAAGGATGGGTGCGTACCCCTGTAAAGGTCAAAAGGTGCGAGTTTCATCTTAAAAAAGTTACTTGTGGTCACTTCTAGAGCCTTCTAGAAGAGTGTTTGACTTGTATTGAGCGCCTCCAGATGGTTCATGCATCCCTATGATAGAGGAACTTATCCCATCAAGAGAGGAGCTACCCCATCCAAAAGAGGGAGTATCCCATTGATGTTGGAACTGAATAACTTCCTCTAGAACACTATACATACAGGCCTTTGGCCAGAGTAGGGGAGGTTGAAAGCTGAACATTCCAAAGGGTAGATGCTGCTGGAATTAGGACTTCCATTGTAAGCTTGTGAGGAGAGATTACCATCCTTTCTTGTTTCATTTGGAAGTGGGTGAGCTTGTCAAAGTAGAGGAAAACTCTTGCTGGACCCTGGGAGGAATTTGCACAACACCAAGGCTCAGGTTGTAATGGTTTCTTTTTTGTTCCTTAATACAAATAAGTCCATTCTTCTCAATGATTTGTTGTTAATGAATTGTTTCATATACTCTTTGGTCTATATGTTGAATATGCTTTGTTTTATGGAATATTCAGGTGTTATGTAATCGTTTGATTGTTAGTGTATGCAGGTTTCAAAGTGAAGGAGGAGCTCATTTGGATCAACGAAGCTAGGCTGCTACAACAAGCGTTGGACCTAAGGTAAGATCGAAAAACACTTGGTTTCTCATAGGATAATGTATATTTAGAGAAGGATTGCTCTTGTTTTGTTTGTCACTAGAGAGTCTTAGACTCCTAGGGAGGTTAGTTTTGTCAGCAAAAATAACTCTTTCCGCATGACAAATTGGCGACTCTGCTGGGGA